>JBBPCY010003838.1:0-16118 GCA_037974405.1 Brachyalestes nurse
TTTGACTGTATGACTTTCACTTGTATTGGAGTAACATTTGACTAGTGGTATCTGTACTTTCACTTAAGTAATGAAGTAAAAAAATGCTCCCTTTACATTTATACTGTTAATACATAGTCAGTTTATAACACTGATAATGATTAGATATACTCAAACAATATGCAGAATCAGAGAAAAGCCTAGATAGATAGAGAGATTTTTAGAGGTGCATAGAGCCCGTTTATACAGTCAGATTTTAACACTGCGAAATGCTACCGTGAAGCAGGGCACATACTACTTTGGATCATGTCATGCTTACAGCTTGTGGTGATTCTGGACAGTGCTGATGTTTCCTAGCTCCAGATAGCATTCTGCAAACTGCAGAAAAAAGAGATTTTAGAATCAAAATCAGAAAACTTTATTGATCCTAGAGGAAATTGCTTACGCATTGACTGCAAAGACACAGACCCCAGAGTAGCGACACACACTCATATGCCCTTGAACTGTGCACTGAAGACGTGTAGGAGCAAACAAGTACATGTATAAGCCGAAAGTAACAATTAAAAGAGCTTTTAAGAAATTAAAAGAGACCCGAATGCAAGACATCATGAATAAACTAGTGTCCTCAATGCAAAATAGCACAGATAAATCAGTGTCCAACGCAAGATAGCACAGATAAACCAGGTTCTCTAAAGCTAGGTAGCACTGATTTATGAGTGTGGCTCTGAATCCCAAGACTGTGGATTCAGTGCCACACAGTAGCACATCTCGATGTGTAGCATGTTTCAGCAGAACACCAGACCAGGTTAAAGTCACGTGGTGTGATTAATCAGCCTTTATTTGTTTTTACGCGTTATTTTTTCTGTGATTAACGTGTTAATTTGACATATATATATATATATACAGACGGAGGATGACACTAAGAGAGACAGAAAGACAATAACAGAGAGAGAAAAAACAAAGAAAAGGTTAGAGAGAGAAGGACACAAATCAAGAGAAAGAGAGAAAGAAAATCAAGAGAAACAGAGAAAGAAAAGAAAGCGAGAGAGAGACAGAAAGAAAAAGGGAGTAGAGGAAGTCCTTCACGTCTTGCTCTTTCCCAGATCTCCTCAATATAACCTTACCCACACACACACAAACACACACACACACACACACACACACACACACACACACACACACACACACAAATAGACAGAGCTGAAAGTTCCTCAAAGCTGAAGGTCAGAGAGGCTCAGCTTTCTACACAAAGACACACCATCCTCTCTTTCTCTCTGTCTTTCTCCCCCTCTCTTTCCGTCTGTGATTCTTTCAGCATCTCCATCTAATACTACAGAAACACACAAAACACACCAAATGCCACCACCATGCAGCTGATGCATGTTTTCAGGTTTGACAATTTTTTATTTTGATCTTATTTTAAATTTTAAAAATCTATAGAACTGTAGATACACAAAGTTTCACTGTAGAAACACCTGTTGAACTACTGTACAAACCATCCACTAAAAGCCGAACAGTTTATTAGCTCTTCAGAAAAACATCTAGTCATTTAACTCTTTGAGGAGTGACTTCTTTAAACAATAATAATAATTTGTTCATAAAGGTTTGTGCTATAATGTGAATATTTTCTTATAATTTTAATAGCACTAAGGTGCATGATTCTGTGTTTTTATATTGATTAGCCAACAACTGCATTAACAGTTTTAACTGATTCTTTGTACTTCATTCACTTTACTGTGGATAATATATGTAAAAAAAAATTTGAACACAAGACAAAAATAAGATTTTCTCTTACATTTAAGAGACACTCTTAAGAGATACAGGGATAGAGGAGTGATTTCCATGCACTAATTTACAGTTTTAACCATACCTTTATCCATACCAGGCAGTTTACGTCTTTATAAAACAACACTTCCATTTTTTGAAAGCAATAGGAGGAAAGAAAAGATTGCAAAAGGTGAATAGGGGGTCTAGAAATGGGAGAGAAAGGGGAAAGTATTAAGGGGTTAGAGAGAGAGCGAAAGAGAGAGAAGGGTAAGGAAAGAGATAAAAGGAGAGACAGAAAAAGATAGAAAGAGAAGGGGGAGAGAAAAATATGGGGGGAGGGGGGTAGAAAGAGAAGGAGAGAGTGAAAAAGAGAACGAGGGGAGTGAGACAGAGTGAGAGACAGAGTCAGCAGGGAAGAGAAGAGAGAAGGAAAAGAAGAAGTGGGACGAGACCAAGTGAGAGATAGAAAGAGAGAGAGAGAGAAAGAAAGACAGAAAGATGGAAGATGTAGAAAGATGTGGAAAGATGTAGAGCAGTTGCATCATATTTACAGCATTTTATACATTTAACAGCAATTACAAACTGGTTTTATACTGGAAACAGTGTTTACATTTTTTGATCAGTAGTGTATCTATGTAATGTCCCCATGAGCTCTGCTCAGAAGACCCTACTACAACGTGAATGTTAAAAGCTCTTCAGTTTTGTCCAGCGTGTTGAGTTCAGCGCCACTCTGCATGGATCCGCTGCGTAATAAATCAAGCGCTGGAGAGGACTTTACTTAATGGAGAGCGTTTACACACCAGCAGCAGAAATGTCAGAGCTGAGAGGGCCGCTGCGTGACTCACTGAACATTACACTGCTCAATCACACAGAAGGGCTGGCTAATGACTATTCACTGTTATTACTATATAACTACTGTGTTATTACCCTTTGAACTCAAATCACATTGCTTCATTCTGTTAGATCGTACAGAGGATGATAATACCTGTTTATGTCTACAAGTCAAACAAGACAGGATGTTGCATGCAGGCAGTAAATTTACCAAGCACTGTCAGTTCAGTATATATATTAAACTCAGTTTAATGCATTACCCTTAAAGAAAATGTAAAGGTAAACCCATATTTGCCTCTTTTAATTTACAGTAATAAAAATGCAGGGCTTTAAACAAGAGAAACACTGAGACAATCCACGGGGGAGATTCTGGTCTGGAGCGCCACAGACGCTTTAAACGGCTGCAGCAAAGAGAAATAAATAATAAATAACTGAAACCCGGAGGAAAATGCTTAAAAACCGTTAGCATTAGCAGTTAGCATTAGCAGCATGCATTAGCATTAGCAGCATGCATTAGCATTAGCAGCATGCGTTAGCATTAGCAGCATGCGTTAGCATTAGCAGCGTGTAGCGAGCCAAAACAAAGACTTGTACACAAAAGAAACACTGAAATAACTTTCTCAACCCACATGTTTAGACAGGGCACAGCTTACTAATACTAAATAAACTGAGACAACTGTAGAAAAATTGGGGAACAAATGTTTAAAACTCTAAAATACTAAGACAAGACATGGAGCAGTCACATGTGACTGAATCCGCATAAAACTGGGGGATTACTGTATATATTTTTAACCTAGTAAAGCAAATTTGCAGTAAGTGACATGGTTATTTTTAGATGCTGCTAATTAGAGCATGTATACGTTTTCGTTAATATGTGTTATTTTATTTATTTATTGACATTCTTCTTCAAAAATACATTTCATCAAAAATAAATTATAATGTGCTCATCAATTGTTGTCATTTGTGTTTACCAAAAAAACCCCAAAACAACAAAAACAAAACATGAGTAGACAGAAAACCATACAGAACTATCTACTGATAGGGAGTGATCTTTCCAATATAACCGAATGAAATGTAAAAATAAAATCAGATATTCCTTCAAGAGGTATATCACACCCAAAAATATTTTGTAAAGTTTTCTGATTTTCTCTCCAATAGTCTTTAATGATGGGTCCCAGAAAATATGGCAATGGTGTGCAATTTGATTTCCACAATTTCTCCAACAAAAAGAAGCATTGCCATTGTAGTGAGATTTTTGAATCGGAGTAAATCAGAATATTTTCCTTTCAAACTCCATCCATTCTTGTGAGCTAGTACATTTCCTTTGATATTTACACATTAGTATCCATTCTTCTTCAGATATATTAATTCCTCCTTCTGTTTTAAATATGTTTTAAGATTAAATAACCCCTTGTAAGAGTAATAAATTATACCATTGCTGATACTGGATTTGTATGCTTTTTTAAACAATTCTATCAGACATGTACCGGCCTCTGTTACATTTTTCACCTTAATAATAACATAGTGTCGCATCTGTAAATATCAGTAAGAGTATTGTTTCTCAAGTAAATATTTCTTTTTAAGCCTTTTAAAATGGGTTATTTTAAATGCTGCTAAATAGAACAAATTGAATAGTTTTGTTAATGATGCGGAAGTACTAATATAAGCAAATTACTATGAATGTTAACATTGGTCTTAACATTGCACTGCTAAACAGTGCAGTTACAATTTTTCCCAGTAGTTTTTGTAGTTTTTCATTTTATTTGAGTTTACGCATGGATTAAAGTTTTCCGTGGCTATGACGGATTTCCGTCAACTGAGTGCACAGAAGGTTAATAATGAGACTGATGCAGATCGGTGTAAGAAAGGCAGGAGTGTAAAAAGAGCACTGGTGCGTGCAAAAAAGATCCATCCACTTAATTGTTCGAGGAGTGACTTCTTTAAACAATACCATGAACTGGATCATGGTATTGTTTCATAATAATATTCCAGAATTTCACTGTAGTCCACTTTTCTTTAATAATAATTAAAATGATAACAATAATTTCACCTCAGTAAACAAACCAGGCTACCAATTCATCTTAAAAATCTTAAAAATACCATCACTCCAGCTACAAACACATATATACATGACATTATTTGAAAAGGACCATGTGCATATTACATGTGTGCTTGTTTGTGTAGCTGGAGAGTGGTCCTGATGGTAACAGAAGTGTAATGTTACTGATATCTGATCAGTTTGTTTAATGACATGAGAGCAAAGTTTGAGAGCAAGGCATTGATTAGTGCAAAGTCAGAGTTTTCCTTAGGAAAGACAAGCCTGAAAACTGAGGGTGATTCAGCAGTGAGAGAGAGGGAGAGAAAGAGAGAGAGAGGTCACTGAGATAAACTCTGACGCTCCAGACCCTCTGGAGAATTTTTCAGGATTTTCTGTCCTGCGGAAGGACTGAGAGAGTGAGGGCTGATAAAGTTACAGAACAAAGGGGGGAAGGTGAGGGGTTAGAGAGGCCAAAGTGACCTCACTGCACAGATTATAACACTAATAAATATGCCAGTTCAGCCTGATAAATTTATGCTTCATCCATAAAAACTTAATTTGCCTGCAGTAGAAGTCTAATGTCTGCAATCACTGACTATGTATTTATATTTATAGGCAGCCAGGTCTTGCTGTGTTTTCTACATGGAGTCAGGTGTTGTGGCATACGCTGGGTATATATAAGTTTACTGTTTCTGGGTTTGTTCCTATGTAAATCAATGGCAATTTTAAACTATGACTGTGGTGGAGGTATTACGCCAGTTTTAAACAATGCATTAAATGTCATGTAGCTGCAGCTTGCACCTATTTTAGCCTGAAGTTCTGAAACTGTACTTTAGTAATTCTGCTATATCTACAACTTTGTATAGACCATCTAATTCAATATGGCTTTTATTCAGGAGTTTTCTGAACTTCTGTCATCTATCTTGGCTACAGCAGTCTTAATCTTGGAAGATTTTTATATCCATGTTTGCTGTCCTGTGGAACTCTTGGTACATACATTTATTCAGCTCATTGAAACCTTTGTCCTAACACATTAAAGAGTTCTACTTACCAAGAAGGTCACACTGATATTGATATTGTACTCTCTTTTGGGCTCACCATTGATTGTCTGGAAACTGTGGCTGTTTGTTTCTCTGATCTTTGACACATTGGTTGTATCCCAGTGTTTCCATTTCATAGGAAACCGTAATAGATTTCAGGTTATTAATGATTCTACTGCTGAATTTTTCTCAGAGGCATTTTCAACAACAGCTCTGCTTTCTCCAATGTTGCTGATCCAGGCAGATATTATAGATATGCACAATGGAAATTCCAGCATTCTTTTTAACTCTATAAATCACTTGCTAATCCTCTAGCCTCACATAGCTTTGGAGCCTTGTGTGAATGATTTTTTTTTATTGGAAAGATTGACAGAATGTTGATTAAACCCTATGATAGTGTTCCCCCCTCTCACCCTAATTGCCTAGCAAGTTTTAGAGAGTTTGAGAGAGATTCACTTTCTTCCTTACATGACATTGTAGGACAGCTTAAATCCACATCTTTAGTCACGGATGTCATTCCAGCACAGCTCTTGAAATTGAGTTTTGAGAATACTGGAAAGCATATCCATGTGATTATAACACCTCACAACCACTGTTCCTCTGGAATTTAAATTGGCCGTGGTTCAGCCACCTAAAGAAACCCAATCTTGACTATTATACACTGAATCATTTTCATCCTAAACTACTGTTTCTGTCTAAGATTTTAGATAAAGGTTTATCTTAACGGTCAAACGATCTCAGTCAGGTTTTAGATCAGCACATACTACTCTCATGCGGGTGACAAATAATTTGCTCCTTGGACTAAGGGGACTGCGCAGTCTTAATACTCTTGGATCTCAGTGTTGCTTTTGATAGGGCGGACCATTATATTTTTCTTGATGGCTTAGAACAGTAGGCTGGAGTTCAAAGAATAGAGTTAAACCTGGTTTAACTCTTACTTGAGACAGCAAACCTTTTCATTTATTAACAGGAGTTTCTGTTCATCCTCACCACTCATCAAATAGGTTTCCACAAGAGTCCACTTAAGCTCTAATTTTATTGTCTATCTATATGCTGCCACTTGGTCTGATCACAAAAATTCTGCTTTTTCATTTCACAGCTATATGGAAACCTGAAACCTAAAACTGCATGCATGATACACAGCCATGACTGTTTTTGGAACTGTTGGTTGGAACTGTTGGTTGGCCTTCCTGCAGACATTACATCTGTAATGAAACATCTTGGTCAGCTGTCCCCATAAGTGAAACCCTATGGTAGGAACATTGGGTGATTTTTGGTGTGCAACCCAAATATGACAAGCAGATAAACTCTGTTGTGAGAGAAGCCTTATCTGAAAACATTAAGCACCCCTGTCATTGTCAATTAAAGAAAAAGTTATTCATGATTTTATTTTCTTACAGTTAGATTACCATAATGTTTTTTATGCAACTTTATGTCAGTCCTCTATAGTTTGATTCTAAGTAATGCAGAATACTGCAATCAAAATTGAACAGTTTGAGGACAGAAACTTTTATATGAACCATCTTCAGAACAGATGCAAGATTCAAGATTCTTTATTTGTCACATACACAGTTATACAAGTACAACGTGCAGTGAAATGTACCCCAAATCACACCTAAAGGCTGTGCAAAATTTCAAAATAGATAACCTAGTCTTAAGATTATTTAAAGAGATAGGAAAAAGGATAGTAGTAAGAAATAGACTAAAATAAAATAAGCTAAAAATAAGATAATAATATTTGTGTAATAAAAGAAATATACCTATATAGAGAGAAACAAAAAATGGTGCATGGGTGAGGTAGATGAACAGTGAAATTACCATATTGGGCAAATAGACATATTGTACAAGACAGGCATATTGTGCAAGACAGGCATATTGTGCAAAATAGACATAATTGTGCAAAACAGACATCTGAATGTATACTGTACATGTGCAATAGTATTTATATGCACGATAAAATAGGGTGCCATATTTTGATGATTAGGGCACATAACTTTTGTACGTTGCTTTTTCTATCATTTCTCTACAACACAAGTTTGCTTAAATGTTTGAAATATAAATACAAATGGTTGGTGTATCAACACTGTGGGAATGAAACTTATTAGTGTTTTGCAATTTTTTTATCCTAAAATGACTTCAAACTTAATGTATTTTCCACTAATTTACATGGAATTTGAGAATGTTTAACCTTCTCCTGTAATGTATTTGAAAGGTTTTTGGAAGGTTCTAATCCAATACTGACAACATAAAAATCTGTTTTTAAAATAGAATCTATAGTGTTGCTGTATATGTCCTTCAGTCTTTTTGTAAAAACATCTCAGGTGGCTCCTTGTGCAGCTGCTTGTGTAAATAAGGAGCATGTAAAAGTGCACCAAGGCAAGGGGGCCAAAATGTAAATCAGAAGATATTTTGGAATTGATTAACATTTTTCAGTCACTGCATAATTTCCTTTTTGTGGTATTTCATAATTTTATTAATTTTATTAATTACATAATTTTATTTTTTAATTTTATTAATTTTATCACTTAAGTGCGCTCTAAAAACCCTTTGGTGCATTCAGACCTTAAACTACAGCTTAAATAGAACACACCTAAATCATAGCTAATTATTTATTTTAAATATACATTATTGGAAATAAAATTTAAAAAAAATGGTCTTGACCCCTAGACAGTCCACATTTCTGTCAAAGGTACACAGGAACGAGGAAAAATACAGACAACTGGGGATCCCTAAGGACCAGGCTGAAAACCACTGCCATGAAGAACCAGGTCTGAAAAAAAGACTTGTGAGGAACCTTTTTAAAAGTTTAAAATATGCACATAACATAAAGGGTCTACTTTCTAACCATTTCAGTGGTCATCCAAGAAGAGGTTCTTCACACTCACACATCTAGTTGGAAATTGGGATCAAATGCATTATCAAATACTGATTTGACATCAGTGGAATGGCCAAGACTGGAATGATCAAGAATCGGTTGTAAATACATAGTATGGAAACCTTCACATGATTAAATTGGCCATAACTTGCTTATTACTCATTTGCTTTTCACAGAATGATCATTAGCTGATCATTTAAACAAGTACTTTACAATATTTTTGTAAAAGTTACCAACTGATGACTATACATGTACTGTCGTGAGAAAGCCATTAGATGTGACCAGGTCAAGTAATTTATATATTTACATTCATGCAGTTATTTGATGCTAACAATTATCATAAGGTTGAGCAAAGAGAACACAGCAGAGGAGAAAGATGCTTTAAAGGACTGTGTCCAGTGGTGCAACAATCTGAGTGAGGTATAGAAAACAATCCTAAATTTGCCAAACAGATGTCTTTATTTTAACAATTTGCTTACATGTATGGAGTGCTAACCTGTTGCTTGGGTTTAATACTGGGCTTCAACAAGGAACACATAGATATAAACAGTTTTTAAATATAATTTTTGCAGACTTTTGCACAGTACTGTATATCATATATTACACCATTTCAGAGGGGTTTCTGTGTATGTGTGTGTGTGTGTGTGCGTGTGAGAGAGAGAGAGAGAGAGAGAGAGAGAGAGAGAGAAAGAGAGTTCCTGAAATCAGTCTGAGCTCTGAATGAACGCGGGTGATGAGCGATGTTGTTGCCATGGGAACGGTCTGAGTCGAGCATCCTCAGCCGCACAAGTGTGTTAACCTCTAAAGTGGTGGCACGCGCGGGCACACACAATCTTAACTCTGAGTCATGAATCATGCGCTTGTGTGTGCGTGCTTCGGTCAAGGTCACACATACACACATACACACACATATACACACACACTGTTCTGTTCTATAAATGGATATGCACACAAATCCGGGGTTTTTTTACATCTCACCCCACAACCTGCTAGAACACACACATATGCACATACACTCAATAAAATTCCTCATTTCCATCAGTGTCCTTTAAACAGACCTTACAGGAAGGTCATTACAGGTGTTTCACAAGTGAAATATGCAAAAACCACACATCCACAAGTGAACACAGCTGTAAATATAATGGCAGGTGTGAACATGTTTTTTTCACGTCAATAGTTTTTTTTTTTTATGTAGGTAAAAAATAATGTGCTGTGTATCTTATTTAAAGGTTTCTTGTTCTGTAAGGAACTATGCTGTAACTAATATCACACTGGAAATATCATTCACTGAATCAGACTGTAAATGACATGCAAAAATGCTAAATACTTGGAAGATTTTTGGGAAAAATCTCAATTTCAACAAATCTTCCAATCTACCAAGCAGAAACTGGAGATGCTAACTTGTCCCTAGGTGTGAATGTGTTTCTGTGTCTGCCCTGTGAGGGACTGGCAACCTGTCCAGGCTGTTTCTTTGCACTTTGCCCTTTGACAACTGGAACAGTCTCCAGCAACCCCCATGATTCTAGTTATATATAATGCTATCAGGAGTAAGTTCATCCTTTGCTCCTTACATGTAAAACTGGAAACACAGGTTATCACTGTTTTCCTCAGGAGATTACACTTTAACATTTAATGCACACTGTCAGGTGTGTGCAGTCTGTGCTGCTTTTGGAGATGTGAGCTCCACACCTGACAAAGCAGAGATATTTTAACATCTGTGAAAAAGTTGCTAGGACACAACCAATTTACCATCTTGGCTGTTGCCATGCCAATGCCAGCACTGCAATGATTGGTTGAGAGAGTTAGCAGGAAGACAGAGTAACTGGTTGTATGTGAAGTAGCCTAATGGATTATTTTCGACTACACAAAACATCAAATGTTTTGTTTGAGGTCACATATTGCACAGTCTAACAAGAAAACTGAATCCAATACTTTTTTTTTTATAATCCTCCAGCATTCTGGTAAAAAGCAGAATTAATTCACTCAAAGAATACTTTGTGTGCTGTACATGGATTGTGTGAAAGACCACAGGAATGTTCTGCACAGCGTGTTTACTGTGCCTGGTGTGAAATGGCCTTGAAAGCTTTAATGTGCAGACAGGAATTGGCAATATTGCAGTAAAGAAGCACATAAAGCTCATTAAACTGAACTGGAAAAAAGAGGTACAGCATAAGCGGGTTTTTGTCTTACATTATTTTTTGTACTATAACTAATCTTAACCGTAATACTTCAGCAGTGCTGCATATAAAGCAGTGAGAAAATACAGCAATACACTATTAATAAACACACACTGAAGCAAAAAGGGGCAGACACCCTGTCCTTCAAAAGGGGCCAAACAGGCTGGGTACCAAGAGCCACAAACTCCCTGCATGTGCAGATGAAAGGGGTCCCACATATCTGGTCCAGCTAATCACTTACTTTTGAAGAGCTGGCTCAGGTATGGTAGATCACTAAAAGTAGAAGTAGTGCTTTATTTGGTGTAACAGGAGTATTGTTATATTGTTAAGGCTATTTTGTAAATTAAGCAGCCACTAAAGCCCATTACACTGAAGTGTAACACTGCTACTGATTTCTCCCTTCTGCCTGTTGTGTAGCTCTAGGACAAATCTAAAAAAGCCAGAATTGTCTGTAGCAGCTTTGACAGTGTTGCATGTGAAGCAGGCAATATAGCCTGATAAACTGAACTGAGGTTTTGAATTGTGATCTTTCCTGCCAACACACCTGAGAGCAGACATACAAACACATCCACACCTGTAGGCAATTTAGCATCTCCAAGTCACCCAATGTGCATGTCTATACACTTTGGAAAGAATCTGGTGCTCCTGGCAGAACACATGCAAACTTCCCACTGAAAAGACCCAGACCACCCCAGCTGGGAACTGAACCTAGGGCCTTCTCGCTGTAAGCCAACAGAGCTAAACACACACATTCATCTTGGTAAATCGGGACAGTGCCATTGTTTCAGTGCAGTACTATTACCAATCTTTAATTACTAGAATGATTTTGTAATATCTATTGTTATTATGACAAATACTACTTGCCTTTTGTGTTTATCTTGTACAGCAATCAGCAAAGCCCACTATAAAGGTTATTTCTGCCTCCAGGCGCAAGCATGTAGGAAAATCCGTATATGGGAGTTTTTGATTAAGTGCGCTCTTGGCCTAAATCAGCATAGATGTCATTTCCAACACACTCTTTTCTTTGCCACTAAACAGGTAAGTGTGGTGTAAATGACATTTCTACAGTATTTCAAGAAATAAATTGCCATGTTTGCCTTTCCATGAAGATACAGACAGTTTGGAAATGACATGGAATTAAATTATTAGCTGCTCAAGCAATATTCACCTCGAAATATTGATTTTAGGACATCACATCAGTGTGGAGGAAATGATGCTGTGAATTTTGTGTAAAAATTGTCCTATATTAAATACTAAAATATTTTTGTCTATTTAAGGATTATTTCATTCAGTTACAATAGGTTTTTATCTTTAAAAAAATCACAATGGATCTATTTGATTTTCAGTATTTGACAATTCTTCAAGTACTCCCCCACCTCCTTGAACGCACAGATTGAGAGTGATAGGTGAGCGAGAAAGAGAAAACCAGAACTATTCATGTTCCATTGTCCCACCCTCCAAGAAAGAGTGTATATATACACACACACACATACACACACACACAAACAAACAAAGGGAGAGAGAAAGACCGGTTCATGCTTTTTACAAAATACACTAGAAGTTTCTTTGGAAATTTCACAGAAGAAACACATTCATTTGTCAACTTCTTCTGTTGTTTAATGGCTGTTGGTTTTTGGTGATAGTGACACATTGTCAAAATAAGGCTTTTTTTCCTTTAAGACAATAGCCAGCATGTAGACTGTGCATACTGATTAGTACTTACAGACTAGAATAAGAAAAATGTAACATATGTATTATATTATATAGAGAGAGGGGGATTGTTTTTTGAATGAGCGTGGGCAATATAAAGGTGAAGTATGCACTAATCTGATGCACGGGGTGGTGAGGACAGTAAACAGACTCAACAGAATTAAACTGAACTGTGTTATCTGTCGCCACCTGTGTGCGCAGGACACACCTGAATTAAGCACTAAATAGGGGCGGGCAATAAAGTCAATTAAACAGCAGTGCACCTTTGCGCCCTGAGCTCCCTGAATTCACCTGTTGACCAGGCGAGCGCAGTGCATGTGCAGGTGTTTTCTTACCCGTGCGGCGCGTGAAGAGTACGGGTCCTCGAACAGGTTCCACATCACGGGCTGCCACCTCCTCCAGCCCGTCTCGCGCTCCCTGTCCGCCTGCTCGCGCTGCTCCGCCGCCTCGCGAAGGTCATCCCCGTCCTCGCCCCCCGCCGCGTCTCCCTCGCTGCCTAGCGCGTTCATGTCGAACACGTCCAGCGCCTCCTCGGCGTCCCGGTGCTGCCGGTAGGTCATCCAGCAGCATGGCTCCACGTCCGTCTCGTCGATCCCCCAGAAGCTCAGCTCCTCCTCGAACAAGGGGCCGCACACGTCCGCGGGGCAGTGCAGTTTCCCGGTGCGGTAGTAGTTCAGCACGTACGCGAAAACTCCCGGGTGCCGATCGAAAAAGAACTCATTGCTTGGGCGCGTGCACACCTGTTGCCGCTGTAAGTGCAGCTGGAGCTGGTTGTGGCCATGTTGGGTTCGCTGCTGGTGAGGCTCGAGCGCGTGGCTGCAGCAGCCGGTGGCCGTCACGGCGCACGCGGACGAGGGCAGCTCCGACGCCAGCAGCGCAAGGCGCGTGCCCGGCAGCGTGCGCAACGTATTCCGGTAGGTCTCGTGCCTTGTGCCTCCGACGTTCAAGATGATCCTCTCGTTGTTGTTGTTGACGTTTGCGTAGTGGCTTATGTTTGTGTAGTTGTTTATGTTTGTGCTGCTGTTATCCTCGAGCTTCCCCATCGTTGCTTCACGAGAGAAGAACAAGAAAAAGAAGAGGCGGCGGAGAGAGGCATGACGCGCGCGCGAGTGTAGAGAAGCAGAACAGAATGAAAGCGAGAGAGAGAGAGAAGGAGAGAGAGAAGAAGGAGGAGCGCCAGACGCGCGCAGAAAAGGCAAAAGCACGCACACATCAGACACGCGCAATGAAAGGATAGATGCGCGAGCGCCCAGTTTGTCTGTCAGATACAGGGGACTACAACAGACACTGGGTGTGACAGTGTGTGTGTCTGTATCTGTGTGTGTCTGTGTGCGTGTGTCTGTATGTGTATCTGTCTGTATGTGTGTGTTTGTGTGTGTATGTATCCTCACTCACACTCAAACACTGTTATATACTCATATCCCACATACACACGCCATGCACACTTGTGGCGTTCTTTAGGAGAATTCAAGCTGGAGGAGTGTGCACTACTCTGTCTCACACACTCCACTGAAGACTGGAGACTACAAGATCTCAATGAGGAGCATGAGCTCTCTCTCTGTGCGGGCAAATACAGGGGAGAGAGAGACAGACAGACAGACAGAGAAAGAGAGAGAGATAGACAAAAAGAGAGACAGAGACAGAGAGAGAGAAAGAGAGACAGACAGAGACAGAGAGAAACACAGCGAGACAGAGAGAGAGAAAGAGAGAGGGAGACCGAGACAGAGAGAGAGAGAGAGAGAGAGAGAGAGAGAGAGAAAGTATGAGAGAGGAAAGGATAGTAACCAGTCAAGACTGTGTACATGCATCTATTCTTCTGGGAAGGCTTTTCACATGATTTTAGAGTGTGTCTGGGAATTTGTGTCCATTCAATTCGGTTAAATTTGATTTGTAACCGGTGTTGTCACAAAGCAGCTTTGCAGAATCCAGGTCCGAACCCCTAGAGAGCAAGCCAAAGCCAACAAAGGCAAGGAAAATCTCCCTAAATTTCTTTCTTGGCCACACCCATCAAACCATGTTTCTTCACACCCATCAAACCATGTCTTTATGAACCACGCTTTGTGGGGCACAGTCATGCTGGAAAAGGAAAGGACTTTCCTTACACTGTTGCCGCATGGTATAATCTACAAGACTGCCAGATTGAAGTGTTATTAGTCACCAAACAGCAAACAGTGTTGTGCCAGTTCACACTGAAAAAGAACTAGTTCAAAATACAGTTCATTCAAATAAAAACAAACTAGTTCACGTTCATAGTTCATTTAAATTTTGAACGAAGTTCACAGCTCAAAAATGAACTTGTTCACGTTCGTTTTTTTACACTTTCAATACAACATCCTTCTATCTGAACCTCCTTCAATCTGCTCCTTCTATCTGTAATACCACTCCCTAAATATCTTTCTTGGCCACACCCATCAAACCATTTTTCTTCACACCCATCAAACCATGTCTTTATGAACCTCGCCTTGTGGGGCACAGTCATGCTGGAAAAGGAAAGGACCTTTCCTTACACTGTTGCCACATGGTTGGAAACCTATAATCTACGAGGCTGCCAGATTAAAGTGTTATTTGTCACTCAAGGCAGTACATTTCCACTGCTCTAGATTTTGGTTTAGCAGTGCCCATAGTGATCTTAGGCTTGTGTGCAGTTATTCTTCTATGAAAATCGATTTAATGAAGTTCTTGTGCTGATGTTGTTTTCACAGGCAGTGTGGACGTCTGTAGTTAGTGATGCAAAAGGGGAGGCACTACCCACTACAGCATTTGGCAGCCTCGCTCGTGAGTTTGCGTGGCCTACCACTCCACGGCTGAGATATTGTTACACTTAGATGCTTCAATTTCCCAATAATAGCACTTATAGTTGGCTGGGGCAGATTTAGCAGGGCAGAAATTTCACTTGTGGCAAAGGTGGCATCTCCTGACAGTGCCATGTTTAAAGTCAATGAGTTCAGTATGACCCATTCTACTGCTTGACTATGGATATTGCATGGCTATGTGCTTAATTTTCTTCACCAGCAGTAGGCGTGACTGAAACACCTGAACCTTACTATCTGGAGTGCTGGCCATACACCTATGGCTATACAGTAAAGCCCCGCTTTTCACAGGGGTTACGTTCCAAGAGCACCCGCATATAGTGAAAAGCTGCGTTGTTGTGATGTGGTATTTTGATAGTGTAAACCCTAAATATGCCCCCAAACAGCGTTGTGCCAGTTCACACTGAAAAAGAACTAGTTTAAAACACAGTTCATTCAAATAAAAATGAACTAGTTCACGTTCATAGTTCATTTTTTTTAAATTTTGAACGAAGTTCACAGCTCAAAAATGAACTCCTTCATGTTCGTTTTTTTTACACTTTCAATACAACATCCTTCTATCTGAACCTCCTTCAGTCTGCTCCTTCTATCTGTAATACCACTGAACAATCACAGACATAAGTTACATTAAAAACCAATTTTGAGATTGAGAATAGATCTTTAGCAACGCATCATGTTATGGTGAAAGTGGAAAAAATGAGTTGCAGGTATACTGTATGTGAAATTTTTATTCAGAAAACATTAACACATTAACAAGACATGTCTTTTAAAGTGATCAGAACATAACTAAAAATAACAGCCGTCTTTTTTAAAACTTATCAAACTAGTGAAAATGTACAGCTTTAAAACTCAAACATCCAGTATTTAGCTGTACTAAACATCAATATCCTC
>JBBPCY010003849.1:0-16117 GCA_037974405.1 Brachyalestes nurse
ATGAGAGCAGTCTGGACTGGGTTTACCTTGTGTGTAGGGAGGGCAGATCCAGACGATGTTCCTGGAGGAGTGGAGGGTGTGAATAGGAACATGAGGCTGAATGATGGGATGAAGGTTGCTGGGTCCAGACCCAGGTGTCTCTCTGTAGGTGAGAGTGAGAGACTGAACTTAATTCGGACCTCCGTGGGGGGCCAGTGTAGGTCAGTCAGCAGAGGGGTGACATGCGACCTGCTGGATTGGTTGAAGACCAGCGCTCTGCTGCATTCTGAACACGCTGTGAGGGTCTTATCATACAACCTGGAAGACCCACTATGAGAGCATTGCAGTGATTAAGGCAAGTGGGAAACACAGGACTTCAGGAATGAATGGAGCTCATTGTTGGCTAAGATCTCTGTAGTGGCTCGAGCTATGAAGATCCCAGCTCAGTTTAACAAAGATAAGGAACATAGTTTGTGAGGCCATGAGATAACATGAGTGGAGATAATGCAGAAGTATTCATATCTTTGTATTTGTGTTTTTCTGGACTAAAGCGGAAATGTTTTACATGCTTGCGCCCGTTTTGAAGCTGATAGATATGGGTAACAATAAGCAGGCAGACACTGTCAAGCAAATATTAAAAACGGATTTAATGTAAGTTTCAAAAGGATCTTGCACCTGCGGTCTATTTATTTTGTGCATATCTCATCTTCCATCACTTGAAGACCTCACTGCTACCTACGGCATTTGTGGAGATGTGTGCAGGCTTTTACCAAATTGAGACTTGTAAAAAATGGCTTAAGATCAACAAAGTCCCTTCAGACACTGAGCAACTCGACACTGCCTTCGGGTGAAAGCCATTTAGCAAATGTACTTCAGCAGTGGTATGCAAGACTTTGCCAACAGAAAGACCAGGCCGGGCTTTCAGATAAGAAACAAATACCTAATAAATGACTAAAGCATGCGTGTTTTAACTGATAGCAAAATTAAACAAGTAAAGGTACACTTGCCTTAGCAACCAACCTAGTTACTAAACATTACAAAATAAATACAATGTATCTTTTTCCATCCCTTTATACTCTTGGTAGGTGGAAGGAGGGGTCACACCAGGGCACAGAATCTGTCCAAAGGGTCCCAGTTTAGTTCATTGCTGACTTTGAACACACAGCACACAGGTGAAACAGAAACTCTTCTCGTCACGGCTCTTTTAGTCTGTTGCCGTGGGTGTTTCTATGTTATTGTTTTCATGTGTTTTCTTGAGAAAGTTTATGTTCCGAAGGACCGCTCTACACACACGACTGTGTTGTGCATTGTTGAAGTAAAAATCAGATAATATATAACATAGCTCTAAGGTGACTGATGGACTGATTTGGATGTGAGTACATGAACTTCTTAGGTTTAGAAGTTCACGGAGTGACGTTAGGCGTAATTTACAGTGATAAGGAGTTGTCAGATAGGTGATCAGAATCTTCCTTTTCTCTTTAGAGCTGTTCTTCATTTTGACATTTACACCTGGGTTCTTGAATGATGCGAGGTCATGCGATAAATGAGTGCAGACAATGCAGAAGAATTCATTTCTTTATTTTGTGGTTGTTCTGGACTAAAGCAAACATATTTTCCTGCTTACCTGCATAAATATTAGGTCAAAATAAGGAGGTAGGCAAGAAAATATTTGTTACAAAAAAAAAGATTTATTATAAGTTTCAAAAGGATCTCGTACCTGACGTCTGTTTGTTGTGCATACCTGGCCTTCCATAACTTTAACTTCTTCTATTTGTGGAGACGTGTGCAGGCTACTACTAAATGGAGATTTTAGATTAACGATGCCCCTTCAAACATTGGATGTAACATCCCTCAAGTCCAACTCTCAAGCTAATGGCATCTTTTTGGTTTAAATTTTTTGGTTTTAAATGTGGCGTAAAGCACTTTTTCCACACCACATATTGCTCAATGCACAGAAGTCTAGGGTCAGATGACCCAGCAAAAGCGGATGTGGGAAGATGTTTCCATCACCCAAGGTTGGCTGGGCTGTACACGGCTCCCCGACCCAGGTGAAGAGTTTAAAAGTAAGAAGTTCATGGAGCAAGTTGGGAATCGGAGGTTATTTTTGGAGTGGTGCATTATTTCTTGAGGTGACTGAGAGTTCAGTTGGTCCATAAATATTCCGGGTAGAATGTTCATGAGGGTGTGTTCCTCAGGGCTTCAATAACAGACAAGAGGAGGCAGAGGTGGAATTTTTCAGTGGCAAAGGAATGAAATGTTAATTGCAGCATGATCATGTCAAAAGTCCGAATTTGGTCTCTCATACACGCTTTCTTCCCCTGTGAATTAGGTGCTAGATGCTTTCACATGATTAAATCAGCGAACACTCTGAGACCAGTTGGCTTTTTCAGTGCCTAGAGACTCGTCCGTCTGTATACGGCTCTGATTTCCTGCCCCCAGCCTCGGATTACTGTTTTCTGGTTCTAGCCCAGCAAAGTGTTGGTGCCACCCTGGAGCTATTTTTTCTGAATGAGAGCCAGTTCCGACGCTGCTAAAATGTAAAGAACTGTTTGAGACGCAAACTTGGTGTGAAAGCGATATAAAAGTCATTTTTACACCATTCTGTAAGTGGCAAATACATATTTTCCCTAAAACATAACAAATACTTACCTGATGTACAGTTCTGAGGAATCTGTGAATATATAAGCTTTGAATTACTAGGCAACAACAGTTAAATAAATTGTTATCCTCTAAAGTTACAGCTCCAGAAAATAAGAAAATATAGGAGAGCATTGCAATTTATTTTTAAATCAGCATCTCTATGAGTATGAAACCATTCCATGCCAGTGTCTGTTAAATTCCAACACAAATCATCTCATTCGGCTTTATGAGGGACTGATTGGCGATCACTGATTAGTTATGAGCTTCTTTCACCGCTCTGCATGACTGGAAACCAGTACACAGCAAGAACTGTGCAACCTTCCCATCAAATCCGAGGGGTAACAAAAGAGGGTCAGTACCTAAAACTCATTGTCAACAATTCTACAGCATTTTTTTGTTAGATTCCTCCACGTGGCTCGTGGGCAGATTAAGTGGAATCCCTTTTATACCCAAGAATGGACAGAGAGCAGAAATCCAACAAAAACAATATATTGTTATAGAGTTGCTCCTCTCAGAGCTTCAAGCACAGCTCGTCTTGAACCTCCGTTGCTCAAAAGGAAAAGAAGACCTACATTAGGACTCTTCTCAGTCTCAGCCCCCCCCCCAGTGGTGGCACCAACTCCCTCTTCCAGTCAGATCTGTGGAGTCCCTTGCTGTCTTCAAGACCCCCCTCTTCAAGACCCGGCTTTTCAAGACCCACCTCAGCAACGAGCAGCTTGGTGACTAACCAGTCCTCCCGTTTATCTCTTATACATCATTTTCTTTATATATTTAAAAAACCTCAGGCCCATACCCTCTGAACTGTTTGTCCTTACTTGTGTATGAATCTCTGACTTTTTGACTTGGTTAAAAGCAGGTATTGATCTTAGTTTAGCTTTACAGGTATGAAGAACAGACGCAGACGCAGCACTGATTTAATCATTGTTGACGTTGAACGCGCCATTTGAACTCACTCAAAAACAGAAATGCATGTTGTTTTGGCTTGTTTTGTCTATAGATAGATACTTTATTGTCACTGTATCTATGTCACTGGTTTTATGCAGTTTGTTGCAAAAGCACACATGTTTGTAATGACTCTGGGAACACCAAGCAAACAAATAAAAAAACAACTATACAGATACCAGAAGGCAGAGGTTATTCCAGGTCAGTCCTGAGCAGATTATTACACCAAACCTGGTGACATTTCACTAAGCAAGACCACTTCAGGACTGTCCAAAAGGAACGTTCCTCCTGTTGAACAGGCTTGATGTTTGGCTTAAGTTATCTGGCCAAACAGAGAAACCTTGCTTTGTGCTCCACCGGAACACAGCGTCAGCCAGATATATCTTAAACTCAAAACTTGGTTACTGTCCAAAAGGAAGATCCCTCAGCTCTGTTGCTGCTGGACAGGCTTAGACCTTAAGCTTAACCTGACTAACCTGAGGAATTAATTGCTTAGCAACCAAACAAAATTTGGCCGAGACACGTTTGGTCAACTTGTCTCCTGTGTTGCCAGATGTTCTTGTGCATTTGTGAAAAGTGAAACGTACTAATCCAAACAACCCCTATCAACCACATTATACGGGTTCAAAGCTCCAGTGTCAAAACATCACCCGGGGTATTATCATGCAACATGCGTCATGTTTGATGGGATGCTGGTTGCTCTTTTCTCATAGTTCAAGTAGGTGCTCAGGGTTGGGTTGTGTGATAAGTCACCAAATAATATGACCCATGAGTTTCCATGTAGAAGTCTGTTTTGTTTCTAATACAGTACATTTTGTTCCATCCATTTGGATCTACTTTTCTTTCCTGTTGCCATTCTTCTTATCTTGTTTACCTTAATTTGAAGTTCCTTCACACCAATGTAAAGTTCCTTCACACCACTGGGTGTGGGACTGGTGGTTCCCTGGATAAGGTTGGGGTAACACTGTTTTTTTGGCCCTCTGTAGATACACACCCTGTCTTTTCGTTTAACTGATGATCTCATAAATGCCACCAAATTAGACCTTGGTTAAGGATAAGCAGGTCAGATACAGACTGGATGAAGTGGATGTTGCTCCCCATTGTGTTTACTTGCTCGCTGCTGAAATGGAAACGGTTTTATTGGCTATTTTTGGTTTTGAAATGAGCCCGGACATGTGTGAATGCTGACGTCATTAACCCGGACAGTCCTGCTGCGCACAAGTCAGCCAGGTGGCTCAGTGTTTTGAACTGACGCCGTTGGAACTGAATGGTTTACCCTCTGTGCTCAGAACTGTTTGGCGCTAGAGTGAAAAACAATGCATCATTTACAACATTTTATTTTCACAAATTTCTCCCCACCCAGTAACTCAAACTCCAGTAGTCACGGCACTGGCGGGGTGGACGCTAGCTGGTGCTTCCGCTGAGTCAGGTGAATCACATCTTTTACAGTGCAGTGTAATCGGGCCGCCCCTCGTGCTTGGAAGAAAACAAATGCCAGCTATGCCAGCTAAATGTTATGACAGCTAACAGCTGCTGAAGTAATTATTGCACTTATTAAACTAAGCTGTAAAAACAACTCCTTTAAATTCGTGCACCTCTTTGTCAGTGGCAATACACCACAGTGAACACACCACAGCACAAAATATCTCCTCTGTATTTAACCAAGTGAAGCAGTGGGCAGCCAGTAGCATGTTTGGGGAGGGTACCTTGCTTGAGAGCACACTAGTAGTCTTGGGATTCGAACCCACAACCTTCTGATCACAGGAGCAACTCACCAACCACTAGGCCATCAGCGGGAAAGAAAGGTAGAGAGGAGAGGTTGTGCTGCGTGTAGTGAGTACTGTTTTTTTCAGTGATTAGTGAACTGATGTGTCTTTTGTTGAAATAAAGCTCCGGTGTGTGCCTGCTCCGGTGTCTCTGTGTGTTCCTGGATGTGGGTTTTAAGCCTCCTGGCCAGTGGGTGGGGCCATTTAGTACATAGGGCTCAGTGTACTAAACCTTTTGCATCAGTTTCAGGTGCAGACTGGATGCACTCTGTGCTCAGAACCTTTCTGGCTCTAGAGTGAAACACAAAAACACCAAGTACAACATTATATTTTCATAGATTACTCCCCACCCAGTAGCTCAGACTCCAGTAGTCACAATGCTGATGAATCCCCATCACATGTTTTCAAACTGCTGCCAGCGTAGTGGAATCAGACCACGCAGCATGCTTGGAAGAAAACACGAATGCCAGTTCTATTATGACAGCTAAGAGCTTCTCCAGTTAATTGTATTGCACTGTTCGGGCTGTCCAGTAGAGGAGAGAGAGAGGAAGGAGCGGCCCGAGACAGAAGAGAAAGTGAAATGACAATTTTTGTCATAGGTGAACACACCACAACACACATAAACTTAGATATGTATGTATGTACTAGGGCATTAACACAAAAGTCGACTAGTCGACACTGCCTGAGAGAAGTCGACTAGTTCTGTGTTTTTTCCTCTTTCTTCCTCGTGCTTGTGTACACAATGCAGTCTCTGTCTCTGATTGGCTGACGCTGACACACGTTCCGTGACTTAACCAATTATTGTAGTCCCTTCATAAAAGGGGCGGTAAAGTTGCCGCTTAGAGGGAAAGGTAAACACAGACAACAACAAGGCGAGAGACACGGCAGCAGAAACACACACACAAATGTGTGGAGATACTTCACTCTAGACACACAAACAGTGACAGTACCAGCGTTCTGCAAGGCCATCTGACACGGCGCCGCTAGCTAGCATGTCAACTGTCAGCTAACGCTAGCTGACATGGCTAATGCTAACACTGCAGGGAGTCGTCCTGCTGCGGTTTAAACTGTTCCCTCTCAGACGGACACTTAAATTTACCAGAAAATTCAAGGTATCAGCCTTTGTTTTGTTTATTTGTCATGTTGACTGTTAATGTTACAGAGAACTTTTAATAAAAGTTGCTCAGTGCTGCACACCCATGTTCCTCCGCTGCTTATGTGATGACATCATCAATCGGCTATGCAAGTCCTTAATGGCCTAGTATGTACACAATGAGTACAGGTGAAACAATTTTTCACCAAGAAAAATAATTTAAAAATCTTCATAACCAGAACTTTTTTATTGGTGTGAAACAAAAAATGCTCATAAAAATAAGGTTGCTCTCCTAATTTCAACTCCTCAATAGTGTTACAGTTGTATACGGCTCTGGTCAGAGATATTTTACTTGATAATTTAGCTCTAAAATGCTAAAATATATATATAAATATATATAAATATATAAAAAAAGTTGGAGGATGCGTTGTAGTTTCCGCGTTGTTGTGGATATTTCCGCGTATTGGGGAGAGTCCGATTCTCAGAAAAAATCTGTGTGTGCCTGAATCCGCAACTGCTGAACCGCGTAAAACTGAGGGATTACTTCATATGCAAGAAAGGCATGAGGCCAGCCCACAGATCATTCATTTACAACATCAAACAAATACTTTTATCCAAAGTGACTTCCATTCCCTAATTACAGGAGCAACTTGGGGTTGAGGGTCTTGCTCAGGAACCCAGTGGTGGTGCTGAAGGTAGGATTCAAACCCATGACCTCTTGGTCTAAAGGCAAGTATCCTAACCACTAGGCCAACACCACCCAGTTCACATTTACATTCAATGTAGAATCCCCAGTTCTCCTGACTGCATGTCTTTGGACTGTGGGAGAAACCCAGAGACCCTGGAGGAAACCCACACCACCACGAGGAGAACATACAAACTGGAGCGGAGAGGTTGACAGCGTGGTGCACAGACAACAACCTGGTCCTGAACACAATCAAGACCACGGAGATCGTTGTGGATTTCAGGAAAAAGAAACTGGACTTTAAACCACTTCACATCAGAGGGGACTGTGTGGAGAGGGTGCCAGACTTCCGCTTTCTGGGAGTTCACATCACAGAGGACCTGTCCTGAGGTGTGAAGACAGCAGAGCTGATAAAGAAGCTCAGCAGAGGCTTTATTTCCTGAGAGTCTTCAGGAAAAATAGCATCCTCCAAAAACTACTGGTGTCCTTCTATCGCTGTTCCATTGAGAGCTTCCTGTGCTACTGTCTGTGTGGTTTTCCAGAGGAAATCACTTCAGCGGATCCAGAGCCGGCCCAGGTGATCATCGGCTGTCCTTTACCCTCTCTGGATGAACTACACAGCTCTCGCTGTCTCAGAAAAGTGGAAAACATCCTAAAAGACTCCTCACATTCTGCTCATGACTTGTTCCAACTGCTGCCATCAGGCAAAAGCATCAAGCCAAGGACTAATAGATGAATAGCAGTTTCTACCCTGTCGCTATCAGGGCACTGAATGACACCTAATCACCTTCATACAACTTACAATACAAAACGTCTTTTATGTGCAATAAAGTTTTACAGTGAATGACTGTTTGTTCTACCTCATTTCTTATTTTATTCTTTTACAATTATATTTAATTTTGTTTATTAGGGGTGTAACAGTACAGAAAGGTTCGGTTCACACTATAGTTCTGACATCTCGGTTCAGTACGGTTCTGATACAGCGAAGTTAAGTAACAAAAAGTTCTAAATAGTGAGTCTTGGTTCGTTTTCGTTTATTTTAAATAAACAGCAGTGTGTTAACCAGTAAACACACTCTTGCTTATATTTTCATGTATGTGTAAGGCAGCAGAAGTGTTACGCCAGTAGGTGGAACTATAAATCCCCTTATTTGAATGTAACCTTGTTAAAATTTAAGATAAGATAAGATAAATGTGAAATTTGACTTTTTTTACCTCAAAATTTTATTACACAAATTCATGGCTACATCACTATTGTAGGTGATTTCTGGGAAAAAAACAGGGGTATTATGACTCCCCTCATGTCTCCCCTACATCTGCCATATAGCTGCACTCTGTAGGTTTACAATTACTGACTGGGCCATTCTTACCTCAGCAGAGACACCAGCATGTTAGCAAGTGTTCCACCGGCAGAGCAGCATTTTAAGCACTGAAAAGTGTTCACTTAAGGATCAGATCAGATTTACGTAGTCTATTTAAGGTCATCATAAAATGGTACAATGAATACAACAAATATAGTAACAGATATGGAAACTATTTTGCACTGCCACTTGCACCACTGATTGGCTGATGATGTTGATGACCATGTTTTGTCTGCCAGATCTTAATGTGACACCACAAGGCGCACTACACAAAGAGCAAGCATCTCACAAAACACAAAACGGCACTATACTGTGACTTCAGTTTCAGATTGGTTTAGGCCACAGTGCTGTCTTTTATGTGACCTCTGAAAACTGCATATACCACAACCACCTACTGCATCTGACATCTGATCTTTACTTATGCTGTGACTTTCTTTTATATGGTGATACACTTGTTTCACTTTTTACATGTGCACATTTGGCAGGCACCTTTATACAGAGCGACTTTCAACTGTAATCATGGCAGTGACGAATGTGGGCAAATGTGGTTTTTGGGGTTTTGCCCAAAGATTACCCAAGCGGGGAAATCAAACCCCAGTCTTCTCCTTGGGAGGCATCAGTATCATTCACCAAACTTCCATTGATTTTTCAAAACCTAATGAAACTGGAATGAAATGGATAAAATATGAACAAAGTCATTCAAAAATGAATATGAAATGCTCAGTACCTCAGAAATGTACTGAGGTGGAATTGTTTGCATTGGTTACGACTGGTGGAATTCCCCTTTTGAAGTTTGAGTATTGAGGTTAGCATGGCAGACATTCTTGTTCAAGTATAATTAGTACAAGTGTAACAAATTAGCACAAATTAGCTGGGACAACTGTGTAATAAAACAACAAAACAAATGTTCTGTGAAATATCAAAACTCTAATGATTTTATCACTCAAAGGAATTTTACCCAAGGCTGTTCTATGACACAAAGTGCTCAGTATCAAATGACAAAGGTAACTGAAAGTGATCAAGTAACTGGATTAGATCAGGTTATCTCAGCCAACTGTATTGTTTTTCCGATGTTGTCTAATCCATCCTTCAAAATAAAAAATAAAAAAATCTAACAAGGATAACAGGGATTTTTAGACACTACTACTACGTACATGCTTAACCTAATTGTTTACAACTACCATTAGCAATTAGCATTAGCTAACTGTAAAAACTGCAGCCATTTTTGTAACCAGTTTTGTAACACGGACCCCTGTTTGTAAACTTAATGATACATATAGATGTAAATAGATGATGATATATATTAATATATACTGAGTAATCATAGCATTAAAACCACCTGTCCATTACTGTGTCCCCCTACTGCAAAGCATGTCATATCTCCATTATGAGTAAATATTTGAAAAAAGGGTACTGTACTGAATTGGTTTCATTCAAATGTGTATGCAAACACGTTTTGTTGATTTTCTAAGCGAAAATAAGTAAACAACCTCAGCAGAGAACAAACTTAATTATGATACAGTCTTGCAAATTTTTGGGCTGAATTTCTATGTATTCTTTTAGTTTAACCCAATGCCATAACTTATTCAAAGGCTATACTTTATTGTTTATTTTTTCCCCAACATGTAAAATTCAGCAAATAGACAGTAATTGTACACTAAAATGTGCGGAGGTGTGTTCTATGTAGAAGGTGTGTAGTTCTTTTCACTTAGAAAACCCTTTTACATTTGAACGATGTAGATTTAATACTTTTTCAGGTTTGCTAATTATTGTGTCATGCAAATATTTAATCATAACCATATCATCTTGCATTAAGGAGGCTTGACAACTGCACAACAGCTATAGTACTGCAGTGTTGGTCTATGACTCACTCTTGGTATGAGCAGTAATAAAAGCATCAAAGACCGGATGGCCTCTGCTGCTGACCCCTCCCCTATCTCAACCCTGATTGGTAAATCTCATGACGGACACTTCAAAGGCCCCCACTGGTGGATGACCCGTACTTGCCACTGTCTGCTACTCTACTGAACTAGAGCCAAAAAATGGCTTCAAACGCTTCACAATACAAACAGCCTCAGGCAACAAGTGACCGCTCTACACAGCATGTAAACCAACAATGGCCTGAGGGAGGCAGATGGAGAGATAAAGGGGGAAGCGGAGCAAGAGATGACTTTATGTCTCTCTTGCTCTCCTTCCTCACACCTGAACCTCTAAAACTTCTCTCATCCTCTCACACCCTGAGCCACTCTCTCTCTCTCTCTCTCTCTCTCTCTCTCTTTCTTACTGTCTCTTATTCTCTCTTTTTCTCCCTCACTCCCCTCCTCCTCACAGTCTGGCTCTTTAATCTTTTATCCTGTCCTCTTTCTGCCAACCCCCCCCCCCTTCAATATACATACTTTCTACTCTTCTCCCCTCTTTTCACAGCATCTGGAAATGATTAGCAGAGTTGGTTTCACGGATACAGCTGTGAACCCTCTGCTACGGTCAGTGTTCTACTGGAATTGAAGCAGTACGGACAAAACGCAAAACATTACAGCAAAAGTTCCCAATCTTGGCACCTTACATGAAGTATCTGGACATTCAACATTTCAAAATAACTTTGCAAGAAGTATTGCTACGGTCCGCGCTCTTTGCACTAGCGGACGCAGTGACATAGCGCTGCAATAAACATTTTGTGTAAAAAAAGAGCTTTGATCACTTTAGCAGGTTTGCTGACAGAAGGCCAACAAAAATGTTTTCGACACAGAGCCTGTACGTGTCTGGCGAGTGAAATGGAGAGTAAAACGAGAGAGAAGAACACAAAGTGAGAGTCACTTTGCTACCAAAGATTTTAAGATAGTAGAGCTAGTTGCTGAATGAAAGCTAATGAGCAGCAGTTATTAAAACCAACATTAAATACAAGAAGTATCTGTTTTTTATCTGATTAGCAGTGGTTTAGACCACACCAAATGCAGATTCACACCATATACTCAATAGCCAACCTAAAAATGCAAAAGCATGTGTTGTATGTAGAAGTTGGGCGCCCCTGGTCAAATGGCATGTTTTGTTATATTTTGTTTTTGTTTTTTTTTTTTTAAATAATTTTATGTATAAGTAAGTACACATTGTGAAAAAAGGAATACACTTCTGAATGTGCAATTACTTATCATTTGCTGAATTGAATATACTGAAAAATACATAAAATGAGGCCTATATACAAAATAAGACTAATTTTATATTTTATTTTTCCCAGTGTTAAACTGAACAAATAAACTGATTATTTGCACTAAAAACAGCATATTTAAGTTTGTTACCTTAACATGGATGTGTGCTTATTTTCTACTATAAGATCAACAAAACACATAATTTGACAAGGGGGTTGTATCTCTGACCATTAAAATCATTATACATGAAATAATGGCAGCAAAGTATTGCATTAAACCAAGTCAGTTCTGAATGGCCTTGGATAAAACTTTTCCTCACTCTTCATCAAGTTGGCTGCTGATCTGAAAACAATATCTTTAGACTCTCTTTAGACCCTGTCTAAAACCCAATCATAGCTTAATGATTACAGCTTGTCTTGCTAACTTTTTTGTTGTTGCAGAACTTGGCTGCAGCGTTGTACTATAAATCAGATACCCAATATGCCCAGACCCCATAGCCTAAGGCATCACAAACACATGAGCCAATCTATGGCAGATGTAAAAAACAGATGACAGATAACCCCTAAATATATACAAATAACTAAATAAATGAAATAAATGAAAAAAAACATTTATTATTCAGCAAGAGGCTCTAACTGTGGTGAAAAATTAAAAACTACTAAAACATGAAAAACACAAATGTGACCAATGGCTACAATACACATGTACAATAAACGAATTAGTAAATGAATGGTTGATTACAATCAAAATAATATTTCAAAAATAATTAGGACTTTTGCAATAGATGGCACATAGCTAATTTTTAAAGGTACGATGTTCTACAGCCTTGGCACAGAAGCCCCACCATGCAAGCTTTATGTAAAAGAAGACCATGCTAGTTAATATATGCTAGCTCATATTCACTGTTAGCTTCATGAGCTTTTTTAGGTGAAGGCTAGAAAGTAAAGGCAACAAAAAAGGTGGCATGAAAGACAGCAGATCTTTCAGGTAATCTGGTGGGGAGTGCTGAGGTTGAATCTAAAGTGTGTTTTTCACTTGTCAGTCAGCTTGATTTATTCACAGAGTGACAGATCCAGCTGCCTGCTGGCTCAGAGCACAGCTAGAGAGCTTCGCTCCAAACAAATTGCTTGCCCTGTCCACTAAATCCTGGCTCAAGTCTTTATCTTTACTCGGTTGCCTCAGGACAGATGAGCCATGCTGTTTTTCATACTTTCCTCAAAAATGAACACACTTTTGCTGTGATTACAGCTTAGTTTGAGAAGTGTATTAAGTGGCACATGCGTGCATGCCACATACATGCAGAGCATGAAGACACACTATTGCATGCTCAGCACCAAAACACATATTCACAAGCACAGCAGGGTGGCACTACTTATCGCCCAACTGAGTGTTCTTGATCGGCAGAGTGGCCTTGGCTCTCCACAGGGGAATAAGGGTTTAGGCTATAATTAAACTTTTACTACTTGCAGTTTTATGTGCTGCACACTAAAAACATCTCTCTCTGCTTGCAAGAGGGTATTCTCATGCACTTAACAAACACAGGTAACACACTTATCTCTGGGGCCAGACTTAAAAATCCAGATAACTGTGCTTGACTGTAAGAATGCGTGCATTTCAAAATGATTTAGATACAACCTCTCCAATCGTAGCAGCAGACTGGACAGAAATCTAGGGTCACCATGCTTAGTGTCTGCTATAGGGTTATAAAGCCCCCCAATATTGAACTATGAAGCAGTAAAAGTATGTTCTCTAGAATATCAATCTTGAGTACCATTTAATATGTTTGGGATGAGATGGGATGATCCTAACTAATCATCCAGTATCAGTACCTGACCTCACTATGCTCAAAATCAATCAAATCCTCTCAGCAATGTTCCAACATCAAGTGTAAAGACTTCCTAGAGCAGTTGAGGCTGTTACTGCAATAAATAACAGGGACACACTGCTTACTAATACTCTGGAACGATATGTTTGATGGAAGGGGCGTTAAAACCTAAGCTGGGACCAACAAAACACAACAATTCGTGCAAAAAAATGTGCAAAGTATTGATTATCTAGGTTTCAGATATACTTGTATATTTTTGGTGGCACACAGAGGGCCAACAACATATTAGGCAGATGAACATAATGTTTCGAATTTGTTTTGTAGCATTGTTTCTTCATTTTTTTTTTTTTGTTTTGGAGGTGTATGTTCTGCCTCCCCTGTGGTTTTCATTTGCCCCGTCATGCTTTTATTCTGGCCCAGGGCCTTCTGAGACATTCTTGAGTCATGCTCCACGTATTGCAAAAACTGCTCATGGCTCTCTGCTTTATATTATTATTTTAATCAAAACAAATAGTTCTAAATTAACAGTCAGCAAATCAGCTTGTAATGTTTGCCTCATTACATTCTGGACAAAACAGCCCTTTCCGCTGGTTCTGCTCTTGTTGGCAACATTAGACAAATTTCCTCTTAATCGGAGTTAGATAAGTCCTGTTGTGATGAGTCAGTTACATAATCTTGAATGTTGCAATGTTTGCACTGCCTACTGTGGTCAGCAAATGTGATGTGGACAAAGAACAGACTGTGAAAGCATCTTGTTGTCTGCACGTTATAATACTACCAATGTTACACAATAGCCTGAAGCTAAAGAGTCTAAATTTAAAAACATTGATATAAAATAACGTGTGTTCCTTATTTTGTGATGCAATTCATTGTAACACTCATATTAGACACTTAAATCTAACAATAGCCAAGGGAGGTTTATGATTTGCTTTCAGTCTCAGGCTTACCAATGTAACAATAAAATCTCACTTTAAACTAATGTCACAATGGATTTAACCAAACAAATTGCTTAAAACTGCAAGATGAGTGAAAAATGAGCATTGCTGTTTTACCCCTTTAACTGCATACTTATCTTAAGTAAAAGTGCATTGTTTTCCATGTAAATAATGAATAATAAGCCTTATGATTTAAGAAGACTTGGGTTTTAAAGGGTTAATAAAGTTTTAGTCTTTTAACAAAGCCACTGTATTCCATCTACGATGCACTCATTTTCTATTGTGGTGAATTGTCATAATTCAGTTGTTGAGATGTACATGCATTCATTCATTCTGAGTGTTTTAATGTGAAATGCATTATTATAGAGAAACAGTGGCAGAGATGGAAACCAGGGGTCACAATGTTTACAGTGCAAGTACAGCCATTTTACTTACTGTGGAAAACAACCAATATATACCTATACACATATGTGTATTAAATCTGTAGAAATACATTTTCTTTAGGAAATATGTCGCCTTAAAACATTTATGACCATTTCATTAAAAACTTTCTTAATGATTGAAGTATGTAGAGCATTTCCCTTTAATGGCATTTAACGCAACACTGTCAAGTGGTGCATTAAACCAGCTGACTTTACATATGCATGCCGTTTCATGTCATAATGGCTGCATGCACTCACAAGTCATGAATTTCACAACAAAACACCATACCTATGATTGTAGCTTCATAGGAGAAGGCAAATCATTCTTTTTTTAAGTTAAGCTAATATAACAATTTTGGACCATTTTGGACCATTTTTGTTCATTTGACATACAACTATGTAAAGACCACTGATTATGGCACATCATGAAACCTGCAGTTTTCCAAGTTTTGATGGCAGGGACAAAATATGTACACAAGACACAGTTCACACCAACTCAAAATGAACAAAAATCCATCATTTACTAAGGAGGCAGTGTTCTCTGAAACAAAACCCCAGAACAGTAAGGTTTGAGATGATATTTTGAAACCATTAGAGGAAGCAATGACACAGGCTGTGCAGCAGTGTTGGATTACAGCATATTTCTATTGAGGGGTGGTGCATGCCAACCTCTGAGTTGCCGTGTTGCACAGACAGAGCGTCTGACAAGGAGCAAAACAAAGGAAATTAGACATTTGCCTTTAATTAGTGTAAAGATTTCTCTGACAGTCTAATTGCATCCACCGGTGCTTCTTATTGTCATCTGGCCACATCAAGGAAGCCCAAAATGAGGTATTTTCCTTTTTTTCTTCTGACTTCAAAAAACACCCTCTTTAGATGACTTAATCTGTGATGTCTGTACTCTTAATCCCCACCCCCCATTAGCTTCCCACCCTTTTCCATTCACATATCTTTAACAACTTCTGATTCATGCTCATGTACAGTGTTGGACAGTAATGCATTACTTAGTAACTCGTTACTGTAATTTGATTGTTTTTTTAGTAACATAGTAATCTAACGTGTTATAATTTTAAAATGGGTAGTTAGATTACCGTTACAATACAAGTAACGTTGCGTTACTAATAAAATCAAGTTCACAGTAACTTGTCAGCGGCAGGCAGATGTCTGTCTGACAGGTGCACACGTGACGTCATCTACGTGAAACCTGCGTGCGACAGCAACTCAGACCAAAACAAAGCGAGCATGGAGAGAGTGAGAAGTACGCGTTCAGTAACTGGAAATATAGCCATTACTTTAAATTCATCTCGGTTAAAGGCAAGAACATTAT
>JBBPCY010003859.1:0-16117 GCA_037974405.1 Brachyalestes nurse
ACACACACACACACACACACACACACACACACACACACACACACACACACACACACACACACACACACACACGATCTGCCAGCAAATTTGTTGATAAGACTCAAAGACTACCCAGGGCAGCCCAAAACACACGTATCTACTATTATTAGCTTGGAACATTAAACAGCATTTACTGGGGCATAAAGCAACACTCAATCGAACCTCAAATGATATATTTCGGTATAAATCTGCAATAACCAGACAAATCCATTAGGACAGTTTGTCGTCATAATCCAGCTGCTGAACTTAACTAATCAGCTGATGGCTTGTTGTTGTTTTAAACAGAGGACTTTCTGTTCTGACTGGGTGAAAACCCAGATTCTAGAGGAACTGATCGGTAACTGTAAAGCGCTGAGAAAGCATGAGAAAACCAGACTACGAGTTGAACAAACCATAGTAATTAACTAGGGGTGAAGTTAATGTCCTTTCATATTTTTACCCACACATAGCCAAAAATATGTCTAAAACTAAAGTTCTGTAATAACCCTCAACCAGAAATAACTACAAACAGTGAAAGTCACTGTAATAAAACAACTTAACCCAAATCATTAAATCATAAATTGAGATTAAATCAGTATTCAAATTTAATTTACAGAAATCACCCCTTGAATGAAAAAAAAGGTATCAATTCCTAACCTGATTTACCCGGTTTATCTATTAGATTTATCTACCACCCATCTTAATAAATCACCAGATCTAGGCCTCAAGAAATAAATAATTATATAAGAAAACCCCAGACCCAAAAGCACACAAACATTACCAAAGCAATTAGGCTATACATAACGCAATATAAATGCTACATGGAACAAATTGAAGCACTCCTCCAAATGCACAAGTTTTTCATTATTCCATTTCTTTTGTACTGTTATGGAACGTTTTTCAATCCTGCCTTTCAGTTGACAGTCCTACATAAAAATATGACCTACGCAAGAGTCTGCGTTCTAATAAATAAAAAGAAGCTTAGCCTTGTGCATTTGGGTTGTTTTTGTTGCTTTTTCCCTGAACACATTCTAAACTGTCCAAACTTTGGTGTGAAACTAACTGTTACTTCTGTTGAAAGTTGAAAGGAGTGAAAACTGCTTTATGGTCAACTCAAAGCCTCATCCTTTTAGATAAACAGTGTCTACATCAAAAAAGCCTAAACTAAAACAATACCTCAGCAAACACTGAAAGCATGTACTGGAGTAACTGTTATGACAAATAAATTATACCTGACAGAAGATCCTGTATTTCTAAAAGTAGGTTAGCCAATGGAAAGTACCGTATGGTACCTAAGAAAAATAAATACACTGGACATTTGATATAAACTGATGGACGGTTAAATTAAGGGTGGGAAATATTGCATAAGATTGTGCCATATATATATATATATAACAGAATGTAACATACAGAAAGAACAAGCACAACAGTAGTATCATTTTTATACATAAAAACTGTTTTAAGTTCACTTACTGCAGTGTATTCAGTTAAACAGGACATCTAATGCTCTCTAGGACACCCAACAGTATTGGGATTCAAACTTGCAGTCTCCTGATAACGATCCAAAACAAACAGCTTCACCGCTTGAGTTTTTCCCCTACTGAGACTACTTTCCACGTTTTTTCAAAGAAAAACAGTAGGTTAGACAATACTCACAAAAAGTCTAATGTGATGTTATTAATTGTGGTTATGCTCAAACCTAGTGTCAACCGTCAGACGTCTCTTCTAAACACCTCATTGCAGTGGACGCTTGGAGAACTCTGGACGTCTCTTCCTACCATCTCACTATGCTGGACGCTTGGAGATCTCCTCTGGACATCTCTTCCCACTAAGGCATTAAAATAAAACTTGACTAGTCGTGTTTTTTCTTCCTCTCTCTCTGCGCGCGCTTGTGTACACAATGCCATCTCTGCCTCTGATTGGCTTACGCCGACACGTGTTCCTTGACTTAACCAATTATTATAGTCCCTTCATAAAAAGGGAAGTAACTTTGGCGCTTAGAGGGGAATGTAAGCACAAAACCACAACAAGATGAGAGACACGGCACCAAAGGAGACAGACACACATCACATGTGTGGAGATACTTCACTCTAGACCACACAAACAGCACGGTGACCTGCACAACCTACAAGTCGGTGTTAATGTAAAATAAAAGTATGAGCGTTCTGCACAGCCATCTGAAATGGCATCCGCTAGCTAACATGGCTAACGCTAGCACTGAAAGGGCCTCCAGCCCGGAGGACACGGAGTGGATGCGCGGCTTAAACTGTTCCCACTTTCTGTTGTACACTTAAACAAAACAAAGGCTAATGTCTTGATGTTTCTGGTACATTTAATTGCCATGTTGACTGTTAATGTTAATGTTACAGAGAACTTTAATAAAAGTTGCTCAATGTTGGACACCCGTGTTCCTCTGCTGCATGTGTGATGACGTCATCAAACGACTAGTTGGCTCGACTTCGACTTCATTGATGGATTAGTCGACTTGAAAAAAATATGGAGTCGTTAGTGCCCTGCTTCCTACCTCCTCACTATGCTGGACGTTTGGAGAACTCCTCTGGATGTATCTTCCTACCACATTACTATGCTGGACATTTGAACTCCATTGGACGTCTCTTCCTACTATACTGGATGCTTGGAGAACTCCTCTGGATGTCTCCTCCTACCACCTCAATATGCTGGATGCTTGGAGAACTACCACCTCAATATGCCAGATGCTTGGAGAACTCCTCTGGACATCTCTTCCTACCACCTCACTATACCAGACGCTTGGAGAACTCATCTGGACGTCTCTTTCTACCACCTCACATTACTGGACGCTTTGAGAACTCCTCTGGATGCCTTCTTCCCTCAAAAACCTCAGGGACATTAGATAGCACTATGAGGGGCATTCAAGAAGTTTCCACACTTTTTAAACTCTATTAAGAATTTCACTTTTCTACATAGTCACCTTCCTTGGTTCTTTGGTTCTCTGCTTTCACATCACATAAAAACCTTCCTTCCCTTAAAGCTTCTCTGAGCTCCAAAAAGACATGTCCATTTACCAGCCGTCCCTGTCTCCAACCAAAATATAAAAGTGCAAAAACGGTTTGAACATCCCTCGTACTAAGATTTAGCTCAACCAGGGTTAAGTCACTCTGACAATAGATTTCAATGGGTCTGCTGTTAATGTAGCATGCAGTTCTACACGTGTGTTCTCGTCTGTGACAAAGTGTGGAGCAATACCTTTTCTCCTCACACTAGCACATGACTGCACAGCTTTTGACCAGGAAAGAAAGAGGAAGATTCTGATTGGCTTGAATAAACATGAGTTGCCCACAGGACACATAAGAAACGATAAAACTTGCCAATTAATCAGCGACTTTTTCTTGGCAGATAGGCAAAAATTTATCAAAAGGAGCACAGTCCTCATCCTTCACGGCAGCGTGTTACACAGTGATGAACGAAAGGCAGAAAAAGAGCAATAGCCCACCTATGTCTGCTTCAGGACACGGGAATCAGATGTCTCTTCTAAACACCTCACTATAGTGGATGCTTGGATAACTCCTCTGGACGTCTCTTCCTACCACCTCACTATGCTGGATGCTTTGAGAACTGTTCTGGACGTCTCTTCCTACCACCTCAATATGCTGGACACTTGGAAAATTCCTCTGGAAGTCTCTTCCTACCTCCTCACTATGCTGGAAGCTTGAAGAACTCCGCTAGATGTCTCCTCCTACCACCTCACTACGCTGGACGCTTGGAAAATTCCTCTGGACGTCTCATCCTACCACCTCACTACGCTGGACGCTTGGAAAATTCCTCTGGACGTCTCATCCTACCACCTCACTATACTGGACGCTTGGAGAACTCCTCTGGACGTCTCATCCTACCACCTCACTATACTGGACGCTTGGAGAACTCCTCTGGACATATCGTCCTACCACCCCACTACACTGGACGCTTGGAGAACTCCTCTGGACGCCTTCTTACCTCAAGAACCTCAGGGACATTAGATAGCACTATGAGGGACATTCAAAAAGTTTCCATACTTTTAAAAATCTTAAGAATTTCATAAACAAATCACTTTTCTACATAGTCACTTTCCTTGGTCCTTTGGTTGAGCGCACAGCCACTGCTTTCACATTATCACATGATAATCTTCCTCCCCTTAAAGCAGGCCTATTCAACTGGTGGCCCGCTCTTTTGAAAATTTTTATGGCCCGCAAGACTGCCTGTAAATCAATGTGTGATATAATAGTATTTGAATTTTGGGTTTTGGATCATGATTGGCTCGTAGTCCCACACTACTTTCGCCAGGATTAGTTATCTGCTTTGTTGTATAAAATTAGCCAATCCGAGCACAGAAGTTGCCATATTAATAGCCAATTGCAGCCAAAAGAGGCAGGATTTGTGTTAAAAAAAAAAGAAGCAGCACAGAGCTGGCAGTAACAAAAGAGAATCCGGTCCCACACACAGCGAGGGAAAAATCTTTGTAGTTTTAGCTCGGTGATGTATCTACTCTAACGACTTAAACAGAGTTCAGAGTTCTCATTTAGAACCGGACGTCATTAAACCGGCTTTGTTTGACGGTTAAAGCAGCACTGACACAGTGTTGGACTGGCCATAGGGCATACCGGGCCGATGGTAAACTTGGGCCGACGCAGAAGGTGTTTCACGAAAAACACCCTCCGCGTAAGAACACCCCCACACACTCCGCCGGGAACAGTCTGGACAGGCCCCTGAACCCCCAGTGACGTTCATATCCGGCCCACTTGCTATTGTAGTTGAATAGCCCTGCCTTTAAGCTTCTATGAGCTCCAAAAAGACATGTTCTATTACTACTCTTCCAGCCGTCCCCGTTTCCAACCAAAATATAAAAGTGCAAAAACTTTTTGAATGTCCCTCGTACTAAGGTTTAGCTCAACAAAGATTAAGTCACCCTGACAATAGATTTCAACGGGCCTGCTGTTAATGTGGCATGCAGTTCTACACGTGTGTTCTCGCCCGTTACAAAGTGTGGAGCAATACCTTTTCTCCTCACACTAGCACATGACTGCACAGCTTTTGACCAGGAAAGAAAGAGGAAGATTCTGATTGGCTTGAATAAACATGAGTTGCCCACAGGACACATAAGAAACGATAAAACTTGCCAATTAATCAGCGACTTTTTCTTGGCAGATAGGCAAAAATTTATCAAAAGGAGCACAGTCCTCATCCTTCACGGCAGAGTGTTACACAGTGATGAACGAAAGGCAGAAAAAGAGCAATAGCCCACCTATGTCTGCTTCAGGACACTGGCATTAGGCTGACAAGCCAACATGACGGAAGATTTTGTAAATATTTATGATACACAAGACATTCCTGGGATTACGACAAAACAAAGCGCGCTCTAACAAACACCCACAAACACAAATGGCTCAATAAGTGGTCTGTGCCAATTCTAAGAGAAGAGAGAGCAGCAGCACACCCACAAGTTGTGCCCTCCTGGGTAAATACCTTGGTGCTGCATTCATGTCACTGCAGCACAGAGAGAGTTCCAGAGCTGCCCTGTCAGCAAAGTTCAGTCCTACCACAGAGTGGAAACTGGTGTCACGTTCTTTCCAGAACTTCTCAAACATGAACATCTTCCACAGCTCTTTATATGAAGAGTCTAAAATCAACGTGAATCAGTCAACATGAATCAGAACTCTCCCAACAGCGTGATGTTTTAGGGTGAAATATGGTAACAGGGAGGGTGTCCAAACTCACTTGATAACACTTTTCTCTTGATAACAGGTGGGGGTGGTGTGAGAGTGAGGTGAAACACAGGGGTTTTTCTTCGTCAGCTGGTGCATTGCAATACGATCAAAACTCAAGTCATTTAACTGGTGGGAAAAAGTCAAGGAACATTACATGAAATCAAAAATGACTAAGTGATATATTACGAATCAGGCTTCATATCAGAGACATGAACTAACAAGATAAAACGTCTTTCCATTTCAGGCTGACTTTAAAACACAGTAACTTAAAAGACTCAAATATTTCTTTTCGTATGACTAATCTACCTAAAAATTACTTTATCTTGCTGTAAAATTAGTTGAATCAAGTACAGGAACGTTGTTAAAGATAAACCTCTGTTCACTGCTCAGTCCATGTGTGGAAACTTAGTAATTGCTTTTGTGATGCCACAAAGAACAGTATAAGGAGTGTTCTCGTTTATGTTGCTTTCTAAGGTCTACTTGTAGCATATGTGAAGGTTTAAGTACCAGAACCATTTCATAATTAATTCATTATTAAAAACGAGGGACGTGCAAAAATTTCGGCACTTATTCTCGTTGGAAATGGTGAAGGCTGGAAAGAGTAGTAATTGGGCATGTCTGAAAGTTTAGCACATTTAGCACCTTTTGGATTTCCACCTTTTGGAGCTCAGAGAAGCTTTAAGAGGAAGGTTTTCATGTGATGTGAAAGCAGCAGGGTATCAATGGCTAGGCACTCAAGCAAAAACATGTTTTGCTAATGGCATTAAAAGGTTGGTACGACAAAAATTGCAACACAAAGGGAAGGTAGACAATAGAAAAGTGATGTAATCTGTTTCTAAAATTCTTAATAAATAGAGCTTAAAAAGCACAGCAACTTTATGAACGTCCCTCGAATGTCCCTTTACTGTCTTGTTTTTCAAACATTATCCTGTAGATTTAAACAGGATGTTTCTGCAACTGTAGACTGATATGCAAATCACCTCAGTTCTAGCTGGCTGATCTGGATTATGGTTCCTTCAAAAAGCATCCGGGACTCAAAACACTAATTCTGTTCCAGCTGGCTGATCTGGTTTGTGGTTCCTTTAAAAAGTATCCTGAAGCTGAAACATTCCTTAAAACGTTCTTTGTGGCATCACAAAAACAGTATCTTCAAAACAGGCTGTTTGCAGCTTCCACACATGGACTGAGCAGTGAACAGCAGTTTATCTTAAAATGTTCATGTACTTCATTTAACTCAGTTTACAGCAAGGAGAAGCAAATACGAGTTGGAGTGGTTCCAATGGGTCAGTCTGGTTGTAGTAAATGGAACCACTCAATCCATGATCGTGTGTGTTGGAGAAAATGCTTAATGCATTCACTTACTCAGCATTGGATAGGATTGCACTTTGACCCCAAATGAACAGATTTTCACTGAGTGACAACAGGAATCAACCGTCCACAAGGACCTTTCCATATTTAAACTCTCCTACGTGGTGACAGGAAGTGGAGGTGGAAGACAAAGATCTTTCACCCAGTTGCTGGAGCCATGTGTCAGTTTCTAGCGTTTCCTGTTTATTATGGGACTCCATCTTCGATGCCTTAGCTATGGTAGACTTTACACACACACACACACACACACACAAAGAGGCTCTTCCAAGGAAAGACTGCCTTCAGCCATTTAAATGTGAACTAAATGATAAAATGTTTTCAAATTGCTATTTTTTAAAGATAAGCCTAAACAGAAAATCCTCCCTAAAGGACTAACAACTTTGACATCTTACTTCAGGTAAATGAAACAAATGGGGTACTTCAGAAAAATAAAAAGCAGAGTTTGGGTGCATAAATGAGGGCATAAGCTGATTAACAGTAGTATTAGGGATCAACAAAAGCCTACATTTATCACGATTGTCAATCAAATTGGATTATTTAAATGTCAAAACACACCTTAAGAAGCAACAAAGTGATCATCACTGTCTCCTGTTCGTCATTATTGTGCATGTCCTGAATCAGCCCTGGTATATTGTCCGGGTTGCACAATATTTATAGGCCATACAAGAATTTATAGGACACACACACACACAGTACTGAACCAAGAACAAAGTTAGCCTAACAGGTTACTGACCAGGAAAGTACACGTGACCTGCTGTGTCTTTTTATTTCCAAAGTAGCTCTGTCATCAAGCCCCTCCCCATGACAGTACCGTCAATCAACAATACTTAATGGGCGCAACTGAACAACTGTATATCACATACACAGTGTAACACACTACATTACAGGCCTACTCTTCCCTGCCCACTTTACGCCGACAGAATGCTCTCTGACAACAAGATTTACCCAGAAAGAAGAAAATAATTTACTCTGATTTTTCAAAACTGTGTTCATCAAACATTTAAGAACCATCTAAAACAGTCACCACCTGTGAGACAGACTGCATCATCAATACTAAACCTATTTAACTAAAAGCTCTCAGCACTGTCCTGCACTGGACATCCAGTCAGCCATGACCACATTATTATTCAGTGGATCTCTCAAGGAGTTCAGCACTATTTCAAGGGCTGGTCCAGGTCCACAACACTGCATGAGATTCAGGGTGTTTTCACATTTAGTCCTCTTCAAAAGAACCAAACCAAAAAGTGGACCAGCAGAAAGTTAACCCGGTGTGAGTTCATTGAAAGAGGACTCAGTTTTCTTTCTGGTCTACCACAGCTCAGCTTTCTGTTCACACATCGCTCCTATGGAGCTCTGAGACCCTTACCGCTTTGAATTCTGAGTAGTTTTCACTTCGAACAAGACGCCTGCCGCTACACTTGTCTTCATATGGTGGTTCTTGAAAATAGCCCACAGACACAGGAAAAACCAAAATAGAACAATTACATCTGAAAGTACTTTTTGCAAAGTACTTTTAACTCATTTTTTTACTTTGATGCAGCACTGTAGTGCCATCCTCTAGCTTTCATGTGAGCTGCAAACTGCAGGAACATCTTTGCATTCCTGTGTGTTGTTGAAAGTTAATGTTTTATGTTTTCTTCGTTACATTTTTCAAGAAGCGCCATAGTCTCCTCCTTGGACCACGCTACTCTGCCAACTGTGGGAAGGTTCGGGGCAGCTGGTGGTCTGATGGTTAGGGAGTTGCAATTAGAAGGCTGTGGGTTTGAATCCCAGGACTGCTAGCGGCACCACTGAGGTACCCTTGAGCAAGGTACCATCCCAACACACTGCTCCCAGGGCGCTGCATCACTGGCTGCCCACTGCTTCACTTGGTGAATGGGTTAAATGCAGAGAAAGAATTTCACACTGTTTGTACTGCGCGGTGGTGTGTTCACGTGTGACTATAAGGGAACTGCCTACGGCAAGGCTAGAGAGCAAAAACTGAACCAGGAGCACTTTGTGTTAACGGAACTCAGACCATTTAATCAGCATTTTTTTCGTAAATGTGAACAAACTTTTTGATGAACTAAACTCCAGTATGCTTTAAGTCCACATTACAGTTCGTTTAACCCAAACATTATGAACACAAAGCATTCCGGGTTCACTTCCGACAGTTTTCGCTCTTTTGCCTTGCCGTAGGTAGATCACGTGGTACAGCCCCGGGAAACCATACGTCTATGCGAGAAACAGACAACAAAGACATAAAATAAATTACGAATAAATTAATAATTGAATAAATGATAAAAAAATAAAAACCCAAAGAATTCTCTCTCCATCAGTTGAAGAACAATAATAGCACAAAGTAGAAGTTTGGTAGTAACCACTTACTCTTATGGAGAAAAAAAAATCCCAAGCATGGGGAATGTGAAGAGACCGGGGCGGCAGGCTGGATAAGGAACTAAAGTGTGAACAGAAAAAGAACCAAGGCCCCATATCAGCTGAAGTGGACCAGAAAGAGAACCGAGCCCCCTTTCAAATAAAGCCACTGTGTGAACATAAAAAGAGTTCCCTTTCTGTTGGTCCAAAAAGGACCACTTTTTGCACCACTTCTAGAAGACAGAGTTAGTTTCCTTTAAAGAGGAGTATATGTGAAAACAGCCTAATCAAACGGAGTTTGCTTTAAAGGATGAAATGGACCAGGTGTCAATGTCTGTGCTGGTTCTCAACAGAGAACCTGGAATGCCAGGCTCTACATCACCTGCCCAACTCATAACACCCATCACAGAACAAGCAGGATAGGCAACATTTTTATGCAAATGCACTGATGCAATTAAGAAGAGGAAAAAAAATCCAGTGACCCAGTGGAGTAGACTATTGACCAATAACTCATGATTATGTAGAAATTCTGACAAATCACTGGAATTCCCCTTTAATACAACAGGACTTTCGCAAGTAACCTAATGTGAACACTGCTGATGCAAATGAGTCTTTTATAAAATATATTTATATGCATAGATCATGTATAAAACGACATGGAGCACATCTTTGTTTAGGCCCTTGTTACAGTGACGAGAATCTGTATGTAATAGTCTGAAGCAACTCTTACCAGGCTTATGATTTCTGCTTTAAGAGAACAAAACATCACAGCCAGGAACTGTTCTTTTTTCCCCATAAGGTCATGGAGAGACTAAACGACTATCAGCAAGTACAGAGCTGGCAAATGCACACCAAGAAAAGGTCAGAAGAAGTCAGCACTAAGCCAAGGTTAGCCAATTGGATGAGCCACACGGATCAGATGAGGGCTCGTGTTCAGAAAGACCCCCAGAGGATGCTTCTGTTTACTATGACAAGAACAGATCCTGGATCAGCACTTCTACACCTATGAATACAAGCCTAAAAAATGTATGCTTGTTACTTATGTTTAGGGATAAAAATCTATGTTTAGGGATAAAAATCTATGTTTAGGGATAAAAATTTCACCAGCAGTTTCAACCCATCAAAAACTATTAGTCCAGAAGTGCTATTCACACACTGAAATACATCAAATTAAACTGGATTAATTAGACTCTGTGATTCTTTAGGGATTGACAATCTAAATTGTGAGGACAAAAAGCATACTGCCACAAAATGTAATCCACTTCATCACTGTTATTAAAATATGACTATTATCTTTCTTAAAGCAAACGTAGAGATGGTATATTTAAATTTCTTCCTGTTAGAAGCTGTTACTTTGAAAGACCTGTTTTAAGTGCTTTAATTAAAACCCAAACTTCAAAGTATCTTTTCAAAAAGATATACTGGATAGACATAATCAAATACTAAAGGCTTAATTATTGGTACTAAAAAGAGAAGTACTGTCTCATCTCTATGTAAATAATCATAATCTGTGCAGATTAACAGTAATGAAACAATAACACCTTTTAAAACCATATATCCTGGAAAAAAGCCGTCACTCACTAATCAGCAATTCCTACGTCTAGTTTGCAAGATGAGGGGGACATACAGATGAATAAAACTAAAGAAACAAAATAATGCCCTTAAGGAACTCCCAGCACAATTCAGATGGATCTTTCTCACTATTGTCTTGTCAAGTGAGGATATATAAACAAAAAAAAAGCTGGTGGATTGGAATAAAAAAATCAGCTGTTTTTTAACAGACAGGTCAAATAAGTACATTTTACCTAGAAAAGCAATCCTGTTCTTCTTGATATCAGGAATACATTTTGTCTAGTCCAATTATGATATCTGCACAAAAATCAGCTGGTGGCGCTAAATCAGATGGGTTTTTTTTTGACCAGACAGAGCAAATTAGTAACTTTTGCCCAGAAAAGCAATATTTCATCTGTAAGTTTAAGGAATACAGGTGGTCTAGTCAAATCAGAATATCTGAACAAAAATCAGCTGAGTGTTTGATTTTTGATCAGCAAATAAGTAACTTTTGGTCAGAAAAGCAAAACTGTGCATCTTGATAAACATACATACATACATGTCTAGTACAATCAGGATATATGAACAAAATCAGCTGGAGAATCTGAATAAAAATCAGCTGTTTTATTCAGAGGACAGATGAAATAAGTAACTTTTGCCCAGAAAAGCAATCCTGCTCATCATGCTGTTCAACACATGATGTCTAGTCCACTCAGGATACATGAACAAACATCAGCTGGATCAGCTGGGGTTTTTTTGAGCAGACAGACCAAATAAGTAACTTTTCCCCCCAGAAAAAACAAAGCTGTTAATTTTGATATCAATCACATACATGTTGTCCAGTACAATCAAGATACATGAACACACCTCGGCTGGTGAATCTGAATCCAAACCTGCTATTTTTTGGATCAGACAGATCAAATAAGTAACTTTTCTCCAGAAAAGCAATCCTGTTAATCTTGATATCAAAGACATACATGCTCTGAAAGATGACCATGTTTCCTGTGTTTATGACTTGCTTAAGGGCAATAAAAAAGTCCTGGTCTGTAGTTACAGTCTACAGGCATCTACGGAGTCTATCTGACATCCAGTATAACCCTATTTAACTGCGTTCTGCTCTTGATTTCTAACCAAACACTAAACTGTCCAACTCACAACCAAAACATCAGTGTTTTATTATCTGAGGTGCAGAGACGGACCTTAAATGATGTAGAAACTCATCCCTTTTGGATTCAAACCCTCATCCTCAAAAATGACCAGCTGTCAACTTTTTTTCAGGTTGTTAAAAAGGCAAAACAGAGGCTCAGGAGTGGTTTCCAGTCTCAGTGTTCTCTTTAAACCTCTTAAACCGACATGAACGAGTGTGCTAGTTAGCTAACTTAGCCTGCTAACTAACTGAGGGCTAGCTAGCAAACTTGTCCGTCGATAAGAAAGAGAACTTTTCTCAAAAAAATAGACTGGCTATAAATATAGCTCTGGTTTAACTTTGTGCACGTGTTCCTAACAAATTCTTAAAAACAGTGAGAGCACGAAGAGACCCTATAGTTAACCCGGTTAACTTTAAACAGGACTAGAGGATTAAACTCCACTGAACCGCAGCCAGCTAGCCGGGCTAGCAGAACCAGACCAGACGGACAGTAGGCTAGCCCTGATTAGGACGACTGACTGATTAATTCATTAAGGATTTTGGAAACAATTAGTACACTAAAGTTACCCTGTTCTATTCTTTAAAGCTTAGGTATGTAAATTATACATGAATTCCTCATTTTACCCAACTTATGGGCTCTGTATTTGTAATTATGGACCTCCTGAAGTGTGTGTATGTATATGTGTGTGTGTGTGTATGTTTAAGAATTAGCACACTAAAGTTACCCTGTTCTATTCTTTAATGCTTAGTTGTGTTAATTCTGCCAGAACATCTAATTTTACTCAGCTTATTTGTTCGATATATGTGATTACTGACCTCCTGAAGTGCGTGCGTGTGTGTGTGTGTGACTGTGTGTGTATGTAAGTGTGTGTATACATATGTGTGTGTGTGAGAGAGAGAGAGAGAGAGAGAGATTTAGATCATTGTCAGCTCTTAAACAATGTTTAGGTGCTACATCATACTACTTTATTTAAAAAGTAATTTAAGTCCATTAAGAACATATTTGGAATGAAATTAATGATGCTGATGTGTTTAAAACCTGTTATGGTCAGGTTTTCAGTTGTGTTTCTAGTTCAGGCCAGTTTAGGCCTCAGTGTCTTACCTGGGTTTAGGTTTAAAGGGGATTTAGTTAAGCCAGGCTTCGGATCAGTCAGTTATGAGAGCAGTACGATCGTGGCAGTGTGTGTGTGTGTGTGTGTGTGTGTGTGTGTGGTTGGTTTCATGTGGAGGAGGTGAGGTCACACTGAAGCGCAGTTGGGTATTCAGTCAGCCATGAGTAAGTGGTGGAACAGGAAAACAGCAGCAGATGGTTCATTCAGCACACAGTGATGTGTGTGAGTGTGTGTGTGTGTGTGTGTGTGTGTTGTATTGTGTAATGCAGTAGAAAACTGTGTGGTTTGTGTAATAATCAACAATATGTTCACCTCTGTATAATATCCCTGTAGTCACCCTAGTACATAATTGCAGTTATTTAGACTGACCACAACTGAAGAATGTTTGTATATTTTCGGTTAATATTGCCTTTAAAGGACAGTACTGAGTAATGTTCATTGATTTGATGCTTATTAATATTGCCTTTAGAGGGCAGTACTGAGTAATGTTCATTGATTTGATGCTTATTAATATTGCCTTTAGAGGGCAGTACTGAGTAATGTTTGTTTAGTTGATGTTAAAGATGCTTTTAGGGGCAGTGGTGGTGAATATCATTCTTGATTATTATCAGTCTTGAAGGCACAGTCTTAAATAAAAGATATGCGGCAGATCTTGGTTCATTAAACAGCACAGATATTTTAAGTAGAGAGAAAAAATAAAAGACAAAAATTCAATGAATAAAAGAGTGTGGGGTGGAGAAAGGGAGTGGTCAATCAAGCTTCCTCAAGGGCCTCACACTGGGCAGAGAGTAATAGCAGAATCACTCTGTGTGTGTGTGTGTGTGTGTGTGTGTTTTAGTGTGAAAGCAGAGGGAGTTCTACGCTCTGGTGTGTGAACCTCCCCCATGCTGAGTAAACACCTGTTATTTCTTGTTTCATCCCGACATAGGACCTGCCGCAAGTTTGTTTTGTGGCTCCCTCTTTCGAATTTTGGTTAAAAGTTCAGTTTTTTTATTCCATTGTGCACCGAACAGCTCAGAATCAATGTCACTGCAATCAGCAGTTTATCACTGTTTCCTGCTCCATTCAGTCAAATTTTAGAGCATTCAGTCCAGTGTTTCCCCCATCATTGAACAGGATGAAATAGAGGCGGCTAGATCTGACCTGCACAGGTTATTGCGTGTTTCTTATGTGGTACACTCTCATGTTCTAACTAAAACACTTTTCAACGATGATGAGAAACACAACAATGATGTTTCATTTTTGTGGTTTTCAGAACCAAAACCAGAAAAACTTTCTTAATCCTGGAGGAAATTGCTTATGAGACACAGAGACAAGAACAATATAAAATATGAAGTCTAATTGTGTACGTACATATACATACTCATTGTGTACATACATATATACTAAGTCTACTTTTAGTTTACTTATAGTTTGCATATACATATATGTATATATTTTACAATATAGATGTCAATATTTATAGTTCTACATTGTGTAGTCTACATTTTACACTGTCCTGTTGATTTTATTCTATTCTATTGTTTTCTTAATTTTTTCTGTTCTTAACTTTGTTCTGTCCACTTTCTGACGTGACAAAGCAAATTTCAAACTTGTGGGACTAATAAAGGTTTATCTTATCTTACGTACGCCTCCACCATGACTGGGTTTAGTTTTAGGACCAAAAGCTTCAAAACACAGGTGTCTCAGGTGGCGCATGCGTAACGACTTGATGAAATAACTTTTTGTGTGGGAGCTCATAGAGGCACATGTCTAGTTCCATTCAACACCACAGTGAGCAATTCTCATTTTCAAACCTCATTTTTATTCTGGAAGTATCTTGAGAACGTGGTGGAGTTGCCCTTTAAGGGGTTATTAGTGAGGCCACTGGTTGTGTCTGTATCATCTCCGCTCCTCGCCCACCCGCTGACTGACAGCTGATTAGTTGCCCAGCTCAATGAGGCCGTGTGCGCGTCCGGTTTCACCCCGGGGTGACACATGATAGCACGGGGTCCTGTTGCCCCGTCTGAGCACAGGAGGGCGGTCAGTGTCCGGTCTGCCAAAAGGCATTTAGTGCAGCGGTTAGGGGAGCAAGAGGACACCGGTCGGTTTCTCTCTCAGCTGGGTTTAATTGGGGCTGGACGGAGGTAGGTTAGGACAGAGCACCGAGACGCTCCTGTTCCTTTTACTGCATCGATGTGAAGCCTCCTCCCTGGGAAATGCATGGGACGGTGCTGGCCGTGTGTGTCGGGATGCTGTTTTGGGAGGGTAAGTTTCACACCCAGAAGAATGACGATTTATTGTTAGGTTTTATTCATTGAGATGTTTGCTGAAACCGTAAGCTGTGTGTCAGAAGTCCTCGCCTCAGGTCATGGAGGGCCAGTGACCTGCACGGTTTGGTGGTTAAACTCGTTAATCCCTGAACCAGGTGTATCTGAGCGGGGAAATCACCAGACCATGCTGGACACCAGCCCTCCAGGACCACAGATACCACAAGTTCCCCCCCCGCCGCCCACCCAAAGGACATCATTTGCCGGAATTAATCTAGATTGTCTTTTAATTTCTGGCTGGACAACTTCTGAATATAATAGTGTGAATTCTATTAGTGTTAGATAATTTTATACACTATTTCTCAGGACACACACTCTGACCACATCCTGACAGATATAGTACTGGGCCAAAGTCTTGAGCAACCTCTTATTTCTTCATATTTTGATTCCAAAGACTAAGACTTTTTTTTTTGTAGTCTAGAGGAACAGTTCTCCAGGCTTCCTGAAGGACTTTCAGAGTCTCTCATTTCCAGTCCAGTCCCTGAACCTGACCAGTTCCAGAGGAATGTTTTTGTTGGTTAAGACACACAGTGACCT
>JBBPCY010003887.1:0-16116 GCA_037974405.1 Brachyalestes nurse
GAGAGAGAGAGAGAGAGAAAGAGAGAGGGTGGGAGAAAGGGAGAAAGAGGGAGAAGGAGAGAGAAAGAAAGGGAGAGACAGAGTGTAGAGAAAAAGACGGAACGACAGAGAGAGAAAGACAGGAATAGAAGGAGACAGAGGGAAAAAGAACGAGAAAGAGAGAGACAAGAAAAAAAAGAGAAACAGAAACAGAAAGCGAGAGAGGGGGAGAAAGAAAGTGCAAGAAAGATAGTAAAACAGAGAGATAAAGAAAGGTGGAGAGAGAGAGGGTCATGAGGAAGAAAAAGGTCGTTTTTAGCTATTGGTTTTAACCCTGTGCTGCCCCCTATTGGTCACATGCAGATCAGCATTTTAACCCATAAAACCAAAGCAATAGCTCCTCTGACCTGGCTTGCAAGGGATCTCTTCTCTGATTGGCTGCCCTGTATTCCTCCTTACTCAAAAGACAGCATTGGACTAAAAAAACTTTGGCATGAATGGTTCAAGCTAAACTACTGTAGGCTCAATAAGGAGAGTGTTGGTTTTGTGACATCACAAAAACTACAATTTGAAGCCGGGCTGTTTTTGCAGCTTAGTTTTTTGCATTTGGACTGAATGGATGGGGAATGAATGCAAAATGAAAATTTAAAAACATCACAATCGCAATTTGTGGCAGTAAAATCATAATACTGATACTTTGTCCATATTGCAAAGCTCTAGTTTCTAGTTATTTGTTCATTATAAAACGTGCCCACAGTGTAAAGAGCAGCTGGTGATTTCACAGAACAGTAAAATGATCCAGTGCATCAGCATTCATCTGAAAATGATGCTAAATAAAAGTTGTGAGTGGATTAAAAGTCCCATACCTTTCCGGCCCGGCTTCATTTCGCCCTCCTGGTCCATCCAGTACTCACGGATGTCGATGAGGACTTTCCCTTTAAAGTCCCTCACACTCACGTACCTCATCTTCCCTATCTTAGAGAACACAGCGGCGTCAGAGGAACACACTACTACAAAAATCATTACATCATATTACATGCACACAGAGGCGCCCAGTATCAGAATGTATTTTTTTAATATAACTTTAGCATTTAAACATTTTATTTGACACACTTTTATTTTTAAAGTGAATCACTGAATTAAAAGCTGGAAACCTGAACTTCTTTTTCCAAAGCCAAGTATGACAGACATTTTATTAAAGTCTAATAAAATGTGATGAGTATAATAACATTTCACAGAACACACATCTAACAAAATGTCTAATAAAATTATAAAGAGATCATTTTATTATTATACTAAAAAGATTTTTGTATCATAAAATAATACTTTATATAGAATATTATTTGATGTGCTATAATATAAAAAATAGATATTTAAAATAATAGAGGTAAACCAAAACCATATAATAAAATCCATAAAATGAAGTTATAATAAAAATGTCATTAATATGTGACTCCTGATAACACCTGATTCTTAAGTAACTGTACTTTAATACTATTTTAAGTATTTTTAGTTCTTAAAAACTGATCAAGGTTTGGATGCAGAGTCCTTTACTGTCATTTAGGTACGTTTGTACAGCCCTGACGACTCCTGACCTGGAACATGTTGTCGTTTTTGCCACTGCTTTTAGAAGAGCTGGATGTTTTGGAGGACTCTCCGCTCTTTGACTTCTTGGCAGGTTTCTCAGGTGTTGTCTGCCTCTTCCTCTTGGCCTGGAGGCAGAAAAAGAACAAACAGTCATCACTGATCCACAGCTGGTCTGGTTCTCTTCAGCACAGGAGGTTCTGAGGTTCCGCACCTTTGTATCGACTTCGCTGTCCGAGTCGCTGTTGGAGGACGAAGACAGAACTTCCTTTGATTTCGGCATCCTGCAGACACACACACAAAGTCACTATGTGTTAATTATTCAGTTGTAAATGAATTAATAACAAATAATAATGTTAATAAAGTAGTTAGTACTAATTATAAAAAAACAATTTAATAACTTAAGAGGGTCACATACACTAACACTTTGGACTTGTGACTGTGTTAAAAATGCATATATAGAAATGAATTAACAACAAATAATGATGCTAATAGTACAAAATAGTCATACACACACACACCCTCACTTATTATATAAAAAAGGTATAAATATTTTTTAGCAGTTAACATTATTCATTCATTGGTATGTGTAAGTGTGTCCCTACAGTGGGTTCGACTAATTTACACTCAGGAAATCAACACAAACCAGAGGCATGTGACTATGGGTGCCTAAGGTTTTGCACACAACCAGAATAAACATACAAGTCAGCCTGAATTCCAAATACTGACTGGAGTTATTGGGTATTAATGCTAATCAGTGGACTGTGAGCTTCCTGGACTTGTTAGATACATTAGACTCGTAGCTCTGGTGCTAAAACTGAAGAGGAAAACTTCAAAATCGATCTTCACTGATCGAGAACATTCGTGGTCGTGGGGGAAAATTGTGTTCGTTTGATTTTTTTTTGATGAAGTTTCGGTTTAAACACAGGAACCGGACGAAGACGTCACGAGGAGGAAGACGTCTAGATGCTCGGTGGTGGTGCCACTGTTGATCATCTCCAATCATCGGGCCTGTTCTGGTCATGACGGATAAGGATCAGCTTTTCTAAATTCCCCCAAAATTCAGTGCAGAAAGTCATTCAGAGTGGGTTTGGTCTGAATTGGTTCATTGTAGAGACTCTGATTTCTTTACAGTGGAGGTGAATGGAACCAGACGTCTCCAACACAGAACCAGACAATTTATTCACTATCGACCCCCAGTGAAGTTCCACGCGTCTCTGACTGTTTATGTGGATGTTGATGATGGTAAAATAGTGAATCTGAACTGAATCATGTTCTCTGGGGACTATTTGGCCTCACGATGGTCTGCTTGTATCCCTCCACCATGAATGGCTTTAGTTTTAGGACCAAAACCTTCTCAAAATCCATGACACATCAGACACTGTTCACACTTGTGCTTAGCCCAGTCCACTTTAATGCCAGGTGTGAAAGAGGCGTAAGGTCAAGCAGTGAGGGTCCAACACATGCTCCTGGGGGAATGTTGTGGTCCTTGAGGAACGCTGTGGTCCTGGAGGAACCTCATTGTTCTGGAGGAATGTCATATTCCCGGAGAAGTGCTATGGTCCTAGAAGAATGTTATAGTCCTGGAGGAACATTGCGGTTCTAGGGGAACGCTGTGGTTCGGGAGAAACGCTGTGGTCCTTGAGGAATACTGCGGTTCTGGGGGAACGCTACGGTTCTGGAGGAACATCATTGTGCTGGAGGAACATCACGTTCCTGGAGAAGCGCTGCGGTCCTAGAAGTATGTTATGGCCCTGGTGAAATACTGTGGTCCTGGAGAAACGTTGTGGTCCTTGAGGAATGTTGTGGTCCTGAAGGAGCATTGTGGTTCTGGAGGAACCTTGTGGGCATAGAGCATCGTTGTTTGGTTTGACTGTGAACTGTGTATGTGACTGAAATGACAATAAATATCTACTTGACTTGAGCTGAACTGTCAGTCGGTTTGCATAAATTAACTATATTTGCATAGTCCCGCCCACTGATAGAGAATATTAACCTAACTGACCTTATTCATGAATATTCTTCATTGCCCAGGCACTCCTACCTGTTACTCCTACCCGATTTTTTTTACTAATGCTCAGTAATTATTATCGGTATTGTTGTTGTGGTGATTATTATGGGATGTCCAGCAGAGTTAGAGCTCGCTCGCGGGGCAGTACGGACCCCTGCAGCGGCCCTGCGGGCGCTTGCGCTCTTTATAACGTCTTTAATTAATAATTAATTGATAATAGATTAAATCAGAACCGCCAGAGGAGTCAGAAGGGCGGCGGGCCCGAGGAGCGCGTTCTCGGCTACCTGCAAAAAGAGCGCATAGACAAATCGGAGGTGCGTCACTTACCTAAGCGCGTACTGGATCTGCAGTAGTTCGGTTCGGAGCGTACGTTAGTGCGAGTGCGAGTGTGTGTGTGTGTATGTGTGTATGCGCGGTGGGTCAATGTACGATCTCACACCGCGCGCCAGAAAACCAGCTTAAGGAAACGGTACCGAAAAGGTTTATGGGGCGCTCCCCTCCCCCGCCCCCATCATCACTCCCGCATTGAACTGTGGGAAATGTAGTCCAAACTTGACAATAACGTTTTAAAAGTCATATTACCAGTTAATAACAAATTCGTCTGTTAATTGATTAAAAACAATGAATAATGTTCATAGTTAATAACAATGACAGAATACCACCATATAACAATAAAAGAGCGTGTTAGGTCACACACATTCTCTTAAGAGACACACTTTTGCATCTAAATCAATTAAAAATGAATAGTTGGTAACAGGCGGAGGTTCCACAGACACACACACACATATAGAGAGAGCTGTGCAAATGTTTTGGCGCCCCTCATGATACTAGAAGTTGATGTTCTAGATGTAAATAACTTGCACATTTTGTAGAGAACACAGTCCTACATGATTTAATGCATTTTATTCATTGTTCATTTACTGAATTTAACATATTGGAGAGAAATAAAACTATAACAAAAATAAAACTAGGAAACGTTTTATACTGAATGCCCCCCAGTATGTTCAATTAACCCCATGAACAGAAGCTGTAAACTAAAAACAGCAAAAAAAATGTGATATTAAATTTAAAACACAGCACAAAAGTTGTTGCTTATGCTTTGCTGTAATTACGAAAATGTAATTAAATTACCATAAGATACAAAGGGTGCCCTTTTAGGGGAGAAGTATTTACTTGTATGGATAAAATGAGTATATAATAATATAAATATAATTATTATAATAATATAATAATATAATATATATAAAGTATATAATTATATAATAAGATAAGATAAAATAAGATAAGCTAAGAAAGAACTGTTTTTTCATTTATTTTTTGTCAATTGCATTATCAGTGCAACGAAAGGATAAAACATAATAAGACAATAGAGAATTAAAAAAATAGACAATAAACAATAGTGCAACACAATAACATACTATTGTAACAAAATAACAGTGTGACACTGACATTGCTGTGAGAAAGATTTAGTGTGCTGTTCCAGCTGGTCAGTAAGTGCAGGATAGTTTATGAAAGTGACCTTAGCATTAATGCAATAACAATAGAAAATAAATGCAATAAAATGGCAGCAGATGATAAAGGGATGAGATTATCATTCTGTGACATTCAGTCAATTAACCCATGTACAAATGGATTTTACATTAACAATGCTGCCCTAACAAGGCTATGAACATGTGACAGTGAGGTGATAATTGTAAACATGCAATCTGGACAATGAGGCAATGTTTCATTTGGGCAGGCTGTAAAAACTCCTGGCGTCTAATGACGGGTGATAGAGGTCATAATTAATTGCAGCATTTGTCCTCCAGGGGGCGCAGCATGAAGAACTGGCAGGACAAGTCTAGACATGTTGGCCAGGATTTTTTTAAGCTCTCACCTGCAGCTTTGTTGTTTACCATTAGACAAAACCATCTTTTTCAAAATGCTGCTGCTAGAGTTCCTAACAATAACCGAGAAAAGAAATCAAATTACTCCCATCTTTACACCGCCTTCCTATCATATACAGAGTTCAAAGTGCTGCTAGTCCTTTATGAGTCACTCATAAAGGTTCGTGCCCTATTGGGACACATCTGTTTTACAGGGTTTGGGCTAGACCCCTAACTTCCAGTAAAGGAAGTCTTAATGCTTTAGCACACCAAGACATTTTGGACAACTCCATGCCTCCAACTTTGTGGACCCAGTTTGGGGGAGAACCTTTACTTTTCCAGCATGATTGTGCCCCAGAGCAGAGTTTTTACCCAGAACACAAAGCAAGAGCCCTGATCTTAAGCCATCTAACACCTTTGGGAAGAACTGGGACTGAGATTGCGAGACAGGCCTTTATCTTTTCTTTTTCCGGCCTGTCAGTAACACAGATAACGCATGACAGTGTGTATGTGTAGCTGTGCTATCATCATTCACAGCCTTTTTTTTATTTCATTAACTAATTAATACATTTTTATATTTAATTTTATATACCATTTTATTTAACCATATTATGGCAGACAAGACCGGGGGACAGAGAAAAAAAAATAAAAAAATATATAAATAAATAAAAAAGGAAGAACATTTTTAAAAAGTTGCGGAGAAAGTCAACACAAGGAGGGGGAGGAGAAAAGGAAAAAAAGGAGAAGGAGGATGGAGAGAGAGAGAGAAAAAATACAGATAATCTGCTTCCATACCTCCTGACAAAAACAGAAAGCAACAGAAGACACAACAGCAGAGAAACTGCAGCAACAACCAACATCTGTATGAATCACAGTAAATACTAAATGTTAAATGTTATTGAGCAGCACACAACTAATATTACAAAATATGTTTTGAAGCAACAGCAGATCAAGCACCTGTTTCTACGCCAATGTGAATGCTTGTGTGTACACCTGTGTGCGACCGGCGAGAGTGAACCAGCACTCACCTGAGCATCCAGCCCCGGAGCAAGAAACCACCAATGCACCGGCGGCTGGGGGGATCTTCCACCGGCAGGGTATGCTGGCAGGGCGGGGCGCCTGAGATGTTGAGTGAGGTGGAGTCTAAGGCCTGGCCTGCCACATGGACATAGACAAACAGGCACACATATACACAAGCATACGTTCTCACCCTCATGCACACAAACAAATATTCTCACCCTCGCCCCACATGTAGACACACAGAAATGTAGACACGATACACACACTCACACACACTCACACTCCCCATATATACTCTATACTCCTACAACCAGGCACCACTACCCCCAGAGGGGCAATCAGCACCAGACCCTGGAGCTGGACTCCCTTCACGTGGAGACATTGAGACCACCCCGGTCCCTGCCGGCAGAGAAGACCACCAGCCCAGACCCCGACCAGACAGCCAGCTCATCCTCATAGCCCCCAGCCCCTGACAGCAAACAGAGAACGGGGGTGTAAAAAGAACCCATGCCTCACTTTGCCCGCTCAAATGTAGTGTTGGTGTGTGTTGTTCTAAAATGTGTTGCATTTAAAATGAAAGGTTAAATTAAGGTCATATTTTCAATTAAGCCACAGATTTTTACCACGAGTACCAATTATTCTGGTGGGCGGTCTATTATCTGGGGCACTGAGTGGGAGCTATTGTTTAATGCATCAAGGGATGCCAGCATGTCAGTTGAGTCAAGTGACCTTCTCACCCCTTTTAGCCTGTGACCTGCACCATTATTCTGTTCTTGAACTATCAAGCTCCAGGACTCTCTCAGGGGCACTGTGCTTCTTTTGGGCCTGATTTGCCAATACCATCTTTAGAATTTCAGACTTTTGTTCTGTAGTGAGCACACCAGCCCGCTGCATCTGAACAATGCAAGGTTGTTTTCAAATATGCAGTCATCGAGGTGCTATGAGAGCCAGTAGCCCTGTAAATGCAAAACCCCATATTCCTCTTGTATTTTTATGTAGGTACCAAAAACACTCAGTCTATTTTTACATTTTCTCTTACAGCAGGGGTGCCCAATGTGGCTCTGGAGACCTGCAACCCTGAAGAGTTCAGATCCAGCACACCTTGCCACATGGATTAGAGATCTACTTCCAAAAGCTCAGTACCTAATTTCAGCAACAGCAGCAGTAAAAGTACTATAAATTCATTTCAGATCCAACACACCTTGTGATGTTCAGATGCACCTGAAGTGGCCTTTTTTCACTTTGGATAAATGTCACTATAAATAATGTTAAAGAAAAGCTGAATGGGACACCTGGTGATCACCTGTTCTTCTGTAGTACTTCCATATACCTGTGCTCACCATCACCCCCAGTGTCAGAATTAAATTATTGCACCACCAATATTCACATACAGGTGTTTGTTTCATCCATAAATGCTGAAGTATACACAATAAATAATTGTGCAAAAATAGCAAAATCAGCAAACATACAGTATTACAAAAATATACTGAATGTGATAAATAATGGGGATTTGTCATGGCATTTTGGGGTGCAAGTTTTGTTTATGATGGAAAAGTTTGAGTGTGTATATGTATTATGCTCAGAGGGGCATTATGCTCATTAGAGCCGTTTACACTTATTTGTATTATACTTTAGTGAAGGTAATGTACAAAACCAAAAGTTGTGAGACGGGTGAGCCTCACTGGTCACACACACACACACACACACACAGACACAGACACAGACACAGACAGTCTGCCATTTCTTTTACAGTTCTAGCAGACTTTCCATTTCTATTTAGCTTTGCATGGCACCCTGATTGGCCACCATAAATGATTGGTCTTTGCAAAATGAGTTCAAATTCAAAATTTGTAAATTAATGTTTTCTTCATACACTCTTGTGACCAACAACACTTTCTCCTTAGAATTCTGAACAAAGAGTTTTAGTGGAAAACAGCCACATTAGTCCTGTCTAGATTATTTCTTTGTTTTCAATGTGCTAAATATAGAAAACCACAGATTATAAAAAAATATAAACCAAAAGTTGCAAAGTAAATCTGAATGCACAAATATTAGAGTTTAATTACCTGATTTAGAGCTTTATACCTAACTAGAGATTAAAAATAATCCAACAAAGTAGATAGGGAGTTGCCTGACTGAGATGATAGAGGTCTACTTCCAAAATCTCAATTATTGAATTCAGCAATAGCAGCTGTAAAAGTACTATAAAATAATATTAAAATAGTGCTCACCCAAAAGAGTGCTCTGTAATTGCGGTTATGAGGATCATACAGTAGACTTGAAGCTCGGCAACCATATACTGCTGGAACCTCCAGACTTCAGATGGTAATTCTGTACCACAGGCTTGGAAACTCAGACTGGTGTTCAACCAGGAAACAAGTTTATTCGGCTGTGCCCAGCTGGAGGGAGGCAAGTTCGCGTGACGAGGCTCAGTGTCTCTCGCGTCTCTTAGCTAGACCAGGGGTGTCAAACTCCAGTCCTGAAGGGCCGGTGTCCAGCACAGTTTGATGGTTCTCCTCCTCAAACGCATTCACTAAACCTGACAATTAACTGGCGAGGAGAACCAGGTGTTTCTGAGCAGGGAAATCACCAAAATGTGCTGGACCACTGCCCTCCAGGACTGGAGTTCCACACCTCTGCGCTGGACAATCAGTCTAATTTTAAAAATTCTGCTGGTCGAGAGAGTATGTTAATCCCATGGTCTGGTTTACATGGGCCCTGAGTAAGAAAACTAATCAACAAAACTAATACCATAGAAAAATAACTCATGATTAAGAGTGATATTGTGACTTTATTTTTATTCTTTTTATTATTTATGATGTAATGGGGGGTTATTTGTGTGAAACTTTCATGATGAATGAACCAATAACAGATGTTCCAAAATTACCCATTTTAATTCCTTGCATGCAGTAAAGAACATTTTGCCTGCACCGTCAATATTTAAGAAGGTGGTGGGAAATATTTACATGACTCTTTGAATAAATAACTTGTTTTACAATTTGCCATGCCTTGGTTTATTGTTCTGAAAGATTACTACAAAAATCAGATCACCTTGTGTAAGCATTTAGCCATGGTGCAATCGCTACTGACAAAATTACAAACTGCAGAAAAATGTTACATTTCTAAAATCTACCAGCAAGGTTTTGCCGAGTTTAATTATAAACACCAATTATAATCAGGCCAGGATAAAAAAAAAAAAACTGCAAACATATCCTTTAATCCCAATTTGCACTGTGTGAATATTACTGTGGGCTATGCTCTAATAAATGTTAGAGGAAAAAAGCTGCATTTAGAGCTAAGATGAGCTTACATTCATTACATCCATTAATCCCACATACAAACTGTTTAGTTTCCACTGCAATGGCATGACTCAGCACAGAGGCTTAATCACAGTTACAATCACCAACATTGCCTCCAAGGCTTTAGCATAGTTTGGACTTTGGCTGCTTAAAGCACATATTTTGAGGGACTCAAGCACATTTGCACCCTATTAATGGAGCTTAAGGCTGAGGCACAGCTCCTGACCCGAAGATGTAAGAATTTAAGCTGTTTGTGACCATCATGTGGTTTGAAAAAGGCTGACAAACATTATTGTCCTTATACTGAAGCAGGCCTGGAGTTTACTAGATGGTATTAATCAGTCAGAGCCTATTTAAGATAATAGGGTAATGATGCACATAGCATTCGTACTTTACTGTTTGCGCTAATGCTAATGCTAGTGGTGATGTGCTATTGAAACATCAGAAGTGTTTTACAAAATCATAGCAAAATTAAACCCTTCTTATATCTCCTTAATTCCTGTGTAGGCCTGCACTTCAGTTCCATCCTCTCATGGCTATATACCATCCATATTAGTTCACGGTCATAACCCAATAATGCATGGTAGCTCATGAATAATCAGTTAATTAATCACTCACTGAATTATTAGCCTAGTGTTAAAGAATAAGAATCTTGAGGAAGCACTGGGTGCTGCATTGAGCAGCTGCCACTAGGGGGAGCTGTTCTTTTAAAATAATGTCCTTCAGCAAGAGCACCATGGAAATTCCTCCTGACAGGTTTTATTGATGAATAATTTATAACAAAAACAGAAGGTCATGCTTATTGTCAGACAAGGTGAAATGATTTCTTTGATGGTCTAAGCTTGGTCAGACTGAAGTTAAACACAGCTGATTTATTCGCTGTGCTGTTATCGTTGTCTTATAAATACAGATTTTATGCACATTTAGCTGCAGTAAGTGCAGAAATACATGGGCACCATCTTCCCAGTCACAATCAGTGTTGCACCTTAAGCATGGAGGAGTTGAACTGATATGCATGCTTGGACAACATTATGTTCAATATAGCTAGCAGCTGGAGGTCCCTGTAGCTGTGCAGGAGTGCTCTGGTGAGGTCATGGTACATTTATGATATGGATGCGACTCAACAGGTTTAAACCATAGAAACAAATCTGTCTCAGAGACTCCTACGCAATCTTCCACTCCCCAACATGAGTTGTGTGTTTTAAGGCGCAGCATGTTATATGCAGTTTCTTTTTTGGGTTGGGGTTTTGGGGGTTGGGTTGGGTTGTGCTCTGTGTGCCAGTCACGTCCATCTAACAGAGAGCGGCCCTTACCAGGCCAATGCTGCATGAATGCAGATGACATAAAAAGAAAACAGGTTGTGAAAAGAGAGCAGACTCTGAATATTAATCTGATGAACGTGAACTGTACTGTGTTCAATAATTCATATGACATGGCCTAGGGCTTCGCACCGCGGGGTGTGTTGGGGTGGGGGGTGTACACCTTGCTTTAGAGAAAGCGGGTGCTATTGAAGACGACATCAGTGTGCCAAAGCAGCTGACAAAAGCAACAACTCATTTCATTTGCTGGAGTTGAGCTACTGTATATATTCTCAACGTTCCCCGGTATGGTTGGGCAAATTTTAAAGAACCTAAGCAAAACAGTGGTGAACCAGGGCCCTCAATAATGACTAATACATAGCCTACTAATCAAAATGATCAGTAAAACTACATATTTATACATATATTCACACACACGTTTATAATGCTGATAATGGTGAAAAAGTGGGAAATCTGAAAATAAGGATTCTTTGGAAATACTGTCTTAGGGCAGGTTATTCAAAGCCATTTCATGTAATAACTTGTAGTTGCTATTTTAAGTATTAAACACTTCAGATGTCTGATTCCTATTGTCACATCCAGGCTAGGCTCGCTCAGACATGAGGCACAACTGCAGACATCCATGGCTTGCTTTAGACTTCCTTCATTCATCAGAAAAACAAAGAGCATGGTGGCCAAAGAAACACAAAATGCACTCTTCACACCAAACCAGAACTAGCATGAGGGTTCACGGACACGCTAAACTGAAACAGAGGATCTTATATACATAAACTAACAAAGGACTCTCATTAGAGCAAACGTAAAACAGGTGTGATAATCATGAAACTCGAGTGTGAAATTAAAGGTCCTTTTAACTAAAACAGAAACAACAGCGGCCCCTGGTGGCTGCTGCCCAGGGGCGTTACACCTATCACCAATGCTGTTAAAAAAAAAAGTCTGACTGGGTAAGGTTCTAATAAATAAAGCCTCTTCTTGTACTTTCAGACCTGCCTCGTTTAATTAACTACAACATCACAGCCCAGTTTGGTAGCACTTTAAACTGGAAACTCAACCCTGTATTGAATTTAAACCTAATCTCAATTCATTAGGCTGATTGGGATTTTTGCCTACAGACTATAAGCTTATTACAGCTATTACAAAAAACAGTTTGTGGGCAGATCATGGTTACATCATTGTTCTAGATAAAGTCTCCCACCACTGTGTGGCCCTCCACAAAGGTCTGAACCTAGATGCGGGACTGTATTAGGAGATTGTGACCCCTAACTTTATCTTGGGGCCTCTAATACACCACTATTAATGCTGCTCTTACAAATGAGAAATGCTGGTTTTCAGGCTACATTTTCAACTTTGATGTCAGAATAAAGTAAAGTAAATTAATTGCACCCACATTTAAAAGTTTTCATTCCTCTAAAAGGGGTTAAAGGGGTTCTTCAAAGCAATGCCATTGAAGGACCACCTTTCTGCCTGTGTTTTTAAATGTAATGTTGAAAAAGGAAACAATTTCGAGTGGTGGCATTTAAAAATATGTTGAAGCTTTCTCAAAAGCAATCTCAGTCTTCAGGCAGTGTATTTGTAACCATTTCGTATAATCACTTTCTGTGAACTTTTAGAGCCATTAAAATCCCGTCCTATCACCTCTGTTGTGAACAGTTCCTAGGTTCTCTAGAAAGGGACATTTCACTTTAATCCAGTCTGAATAACTGAAGGACAATGATTCAGTTATGCAGGAATTTTGAAAAATCAATGGCATTGAGTCCATGAGAGAGGCTCTTGTAACCTTAGAAAACACCTCTATTCTACATGTTTGCACTCCTAACAACTCCAATGATAGAATACAGTACCTGTCACCATACTGTATTCATTCAAACATCAACTGCACTAAATGTCTCGTCTTCTTGTTTTGTTGCTCATGTTTCTCTTGCAAACAATTTTGTGAAGTTTCTGTTTTTGTTCTTGTGCTACTCCATGATCCTGGAGAAATGTTTCACTGTGTTCCATTTCACTGTGTACTGTGTATATGACTGAAATGACAATAAACCTCCTTAACTTGACTTGACTAGAAGACAGATCCTAAGAACAATAGACCAATACTGAGCTACGATGCTGCAAAAATTCCCACGAGAAGCTTTGAAACAAGGTACTAATGAGGTTAATTTGCAGTGTCTGAAAACATTTCCCAATATCAAGTTTACACATGCAAACATATACCTTTGCTTTTCCATATTTATAAGTACCAAGTAAATCTGACACGGCTAAATGCACTGGAATTTTATTACATTACCAAAAATATATAAGATATTTATAAACTGTAAGTTATAGTACAAGTTTAATAAGTATCTGTAAACTGTATCTCTCTCTTTCTCATACATCTCATTGACAAAATGGCTCTTTAAAGAAAAAAGGTTCTTTAGAAAGCAAATAAAAAGTCTTTTGGCACCTTTAAATAGCATACTTTCTAAATCATGCAACACACACCTGACTCTCCTCCTAGGCTTTCTGTTAGAAATACATGAGCAGAGCTGCCGACTTTCTGTTAGCAATGCATGAGCAGAGTGGACTGTGAGACAGGCTCAGCATATCCATATCAAGGATTTAATGCCAAATACTTGTGTGGTTTGTGCTTTGGATTTTCTCTCATGTGTGGGTACAAGTGTTGATGGTTGACCTCGAATTTGCCATTGCCTACTGGAGGCCTTCCAGTTATTAGTCTGCTCTCTGTTAACATCCGGCTAGCAGCGTTGGTGTAGAGGAGAGAAACAGATATGAGAGGACGTCTGCCAAGGAAGCAGCATCAAAAAGTCCCACGCATCCTCGCTGGATGAACAGTTTAACTGGTGAAAGGAAAAGTGAAAACTCTGGGGTGTTCTCACATCCTTCTGAAACTCACAAAAGTATTACCTCCTCTACTCTGATCGTCTACCACAGCGCTTCAGCAAAACATCAGGCTTTGTGTCATCTTTTACCTGCATACCAGAATCTGACATTTGTCAGTGAGGATGGATTTAAAAAAATAAGGTACACTGAGTGCAACACAGAAGACGATTTAAATAATAATATATAATAATATATATGCAATAATATATATACCATGTAAAGAAAGGATTGCTCAGGATTGCTCAGCGTGAATTATGGTTCTGAGGGTAGTGGATTTAACCGCATTGATGATGAATTCAATGCATTAAATTAATATCAAATTTAAGTGTTTAAAATAAGAAAGTAAAATTATTTCTAAATTGTATTCAAATGATCAGATCAAAACAGTCATGGAATTTGAAAATCTTGATGCATTGACTAATTTCCTAAAAAAACTCATGATAAACATTTGTTATCCCAAATATTGACATCCCTGCTATATATTAAAAGATGTCTGAACATTTGCACGCTTAAAAAATAAAGGGTTTTTTCAAGTGATGCCTTAGGAGAACCATTATTGGTACCCAAATAAACCTTGAATTGCATGGGTCTAAGTGAATTTTTCTAGAGAACCGTCCACTCAAATGTTTCTTAGAATAGTGTTTCTCAAACTGGCCCTCAGGAAGCCCCAGGCAGTTCATCTCTAATCCCAACTGCTAGGAGAAGCGATGGTAGAAAATTGTCAGTATGAGAGCCACAGCTCTAGGGAACCGAAAGTGGTTCTTCTATAGCATTGCTCCAAAGGCATTTTTAGAGTGCATGCTAAAACCACAGGATTTCACTTCCCACACTCTCCTGATCACCTGATTACACAGATTAACCACATCATGAACTGTTTATGGCACTGTCAGTCAGACGATACCACTACGCTGTCATCTTTGTACAGGGATTATTACACCTTGTGTGTGAGTACATTGTTGTGCATGATCTACTGTTGTTGCTGTTCCACAGATCTCTATGCCATGTCAGGCCAAATTCTGCACCTCATGCTATTCCACACTGAAGAAAGGCTTCTCAAGGTGAGGCACTAGTATTAGCATTGCCACTATTGCTGAGTGTTCTTTGTTGATGAAAGTACACAGCCCTTTCTTGGCAGGAGGAGACACTTGGCAGGGAATTCACATCAGATTTCCAGGTTTCCACTCTTTCAGTACTTTTTTTCTGTGGGCACTGAGTCAGTGTGGGGTAGGGCTTTGATGACAGACAGAAATGCATTCCACTTCCTCCACCACCCCAACTGCTAGGATCTCTATTTCCGTTAACTATGAATGAGGCCGGAAAAGGTTGGCAGTGCTCTAATGGCCGCTTAAGAGTTTATTCAGCTGAGAGCCTGTCAGATCAGGTGTGGCTGCTTTATTTGATGCTCAGCTCTTAAAAAGCTTTTGTATTATGATTCATTTTATTTTATGCTTTTGATAAAGTGACACCGGCTGATATAATATGGGCCCACCAGACTCTCCTGCACACTCCTGGAAAACAATGTATAACACTACAATATATATATACATAAAACATATATTACAATACAAAATAACTGAATACACAAATTTTACTTCACAAATCCATCCTCATTCAGCTGTAACAGGCCACAACATGAAAAGCTTCAGTTTTAAATTATGACTCTTTGTGGCAAGTGATGATATACTTTATGATTTTCAAGCTACACTTAAGCCTTGGCTTTAGGCACAGCCGGCCTGTCCCTGGTGAATATTTAACCTAGCTTTGCTTTGGATTGCGTGACTGCCATCACCATCTCCTCCCTCTTTCCTCTCGTTCTTGCTTCCCTCTGAGGCATGTGTACCGCGACAGGCCAGGTCAGTGTGTGATATTGATCTGCAAGTTTCTGTCTCAGTTCTCCAGCAGAACAGCCATACATTTCATACATACTTTTTCATACAATGTTATATTGTGTAGGTTTTATTCTATTGGTCATGCTGCTTCTCTTCTTTTGTACCACTTTGCTACTGTAACAATGCAAATTTCCTCCCTGTGGGACTAATAAAGGTCTGTCTTATCTTACCGCCTATCTCTTATAAGTATCTATATGTATTAATGTTTTGTATGTATTATATATGTAAGCACTTATATGTAATAATGATATGTCCCATATATTCATTGTCTAAGCT
>JBBPCY010003922.1:0-16114 GCA_037974405.1 Brachyalestes nurse
AGATTCATGAGGTTTACTGTCCTGCAGCTACATAGAGCATCCAAAACTCCTACAGCTTCCTACAAATGGGTAAAATCATGTAATTACATCATATTACAATAATTTAATACACATATCTGCAATAAAATTAGTTTTATATCTCTGAATACGTTGGGGGTGGTTTTGTGTAAGTGGACGTGTGCTGTTTAACTTGTTGGATTAGAGCTGGAGAAATTTACAGCAAGACAGGGAGGGTTTTAGTATCTAGTCGACTAGTTTGAGCTGATATCTTTTTGTCATTGAACTGATATCAATTTGTCAATTTGTCATCAAATTGACATTTCCTAAAGACACAAATTCTGTGATTCTAGTTTTCTTTTTTTTTCTTTCTTGGGCGTCACCAGGGCCGTTTGCTTTCTCAAATGATATATAAAATATATATACATACACACACACACACACACACACACACACACACTCACTATATGTATGTATGTGTGTGTGACTAATATACTGCGTGTGTGTTTATAAATATATGTACATATCCGTAATTTAAATGTATATATGTGTGTAGGGTTAGGGTATATATTTAATTACAAGGCTGTTTGCTTTTTGTAATAAGGAATCATTTTGACATTAGTTTGACATTAGTCTGGTCTCACATTGTTTTAAGAAAATATTCTTCATTCTCAGAACTGATTTGATTGTAATTCTTAGAGAACTGCACAAAGTAAATAGAAAGCAAGGAATGTGTTGGTTTTTGCTGTTTTTTTGACACTCCACAGTGCTCTTAGTCCTTTTTATCAACTCTATTAGTGACTAATTGTCCATTTTATCACATTACTTATTACGTTTACCATTAGATTAACAACCATTCAGTTTTTAAGAAGTTATAGCTGAACTTATTAAAAGTCAGATGAAGGAGGTTTTTATTAGGCGTGTGGAGCCGGAGGGTTTCAAAGTCTGAACACAACTGAGCTCTCTCCAGAACTTTCTTTTGAAGGACGGTCTGAGGTTTTGGCCAGCTGTCCCTTTAGAATAATCTCCTCCTGAAGCGATGAGCTGAGTCTCGAAAGCAGAACCAGGCAAGCAGATCAGCACAGAGTGGAAAGATGGGACAGATCATTTTTTCGACTTTTCTTTTTACTTATTTTTCTAGTTTCAGTGTGTGCTTCCTTTCTGAGAGTCAATGTTAAAGTTTAAGAAGAAATGACTTTGTGACTTTGTTTAATAGTCTGTTTCCTCTTATACTTATTTTTACTTTATTGGGTTCAATTGTAATTTTAGAATTCGAAATTAAGAAAAAATAAGAAAAAACATTATTTATCCTGAGGGAAATTATTTTGTCGTCAGCAATGCTCATTGAAATAGGAAAGAATGAAAGATAATAAGAGAATAGAATTCTAAATTGTAGTTTTAGAATTAGATATTGCTTTTAGTTTGAGAATTAGATAGTATTTTTAGTTTTAGAATTAGATAGGAATTTTAGTTTGATAATTAGATAATTTTAGTTTTAGATTTAGATTTTATTTATATATAGTATTTTTAGATTTCAAATTAGATATCTTTTTTTTTTTTTTAAATAAAAACTGCAGATGCCAAAAGCTGTTTGTTTACACGGCCTCGTCTCATCTGTAATCTACTCCAGTAATCAGGTAATAAAATACTCAGATGTAACCCGTGCCAAAAACTGGTTCTTTCCCACAGAAGAACCACTTGCATTACAATGAACAGTCCTTTGGGGAACTGTTTTTGTAAATGAGATGTGTGAACCTCCATATAATGAAAGAGATTTACACTATTGGTTTTTGCCATCACCCAAACTACATATTATGGCACCTTTGTTTTAAAGTGTGTTCTTAGCGGCAGCTCATGGCGTTTTGCCAGATTGAGTCCAGTCATTTGGGGTGGGGGTGTGAGTCGTATCTCTTTGTTTAAAAATGTGACACTGTGATTCCACATCACAAATCCAGCAGTGATTGGCGGCACTTTGATCCAACATTGTTCAGCACTGTCAGATTTACTGTACTCCAGTGGCACTGGGGGGCACCAGGGGCTGCCAGTCGCATTCTGGGTTAGTGTTGCCCCACCTGCCTTGTTTACCAATATGGATACAACCTGCATGATATGAGCGAATATAAGTGTAAACACACCAGATTTAACCATGACAGCTTAAGTGGTTCTTGAGAAATTGAATGTGTTAGTTGTAGAGTCCCCATGGATGAAATTCCCTAAAATTTGGTGCGCGTCTAGAGAATGTGGAAGTATTGCTGCTTGTCAAATTTCATGAAGTTTGAACCTTAACGTCACAAAGTATTGGCTACTGAAGCGCTAGATTTTTGCACTGACGTTATTCACTAGGTGGCGCTATCCCGTAACCTGTACAGCAGGCCAGCTTGCTGTACGGATTTTGACATGGTTGTCGATCTGTAGCCCATGTCGATGCTCTGTTTTCCCATCTCCTTCATTCGTTCCGATGAAGGAGGTTTTTATTAGGTGTATGGAGCCGGAGGGTTTCAGGAATAATATCCGGCACCATTGCCATGCAGATCCGCTGTGGCTTCCTGTTTTGCATAACAGACATGTGACCACATTTGAGGAAGAGCCCCTCAGTGTGCTCAGTCATGTGTGCTGCGTTTGCAATCTGGGGGTGGGGGCTGGGAAGAGGGGGGTTAAACTCGTGCCTGTTTTGTGCTGACCTGGTATTTGAAGCACTTCTAGTAGCCGACAGTGACCATCAGAAAATAGGCAGAGGGTGTTTGACACTTAAAGACACTCCAGCTCTCCTTTCTGTCCCGTACGCCCGTTTCATACGGTTACCTGCTTCCTTACTTACACATTCACTTCCATTTTAAGTGAGTGTTGAGGTTAAGCACAGTACCGTTCCCACACACTGCTCCTCAGGCGCTGTGTTCCTGGCTGCCCGCTGTTTCACTTGGTGGATGGGTTAAATGGGTTGAATGCAGAGAAAGAATTTTGTGCAGTTCACACTGTGTGCTGTGGAATGTTCACGTATGACAAATAGACAATTAACTCCTAGACATTCTCTCCTTTCATATATCTTCCCTAAAATATTTTTCTTTAAAATCTGACTACATGATAAAGAAGGAGCATCTATTAAATATTTTTTTCTTTTTTCTGTTGGTTTCTTTTCTTTTTTCCTTTTTATTTAGTTTTTTCCCCCCTCCTTCTCTTAATTATTTTTTCTTATTTATTTCTTTGCCTTTCTTCTGCTGCAGTTTTGATCAATTAATTGGTTCTTTCTGCTTGCTTTGCTTACAGTGAGAATCGATGGAAGGACAATATCACGTTCCACGACAACGGAACGGTCTCGTATCGAGAATATCGGCAGTATTTCTTCGAGGAGAGCATGTCTGCAGGAAACGAGTCAGATGTGGTTACTATTCCAAACATGCTGGTGCTGGTAAGACTTCAACTCTGTCTTTTGTGGTCCATATAAAGAGAAAAAAACTGAGAAAGCGACAAAAATTTGAGTACCGTTAGCTCCCCCTTGTGGAGAATCTACTGCTGAACTTAGCTTTATAATGACCTGTAGATTCCCTGTTAGTTTTTCAAATTGCTAAGAATTTTCATTAAAACCCATACATTTTAATTATTATTTTTTAAGCATATGATTGACTATAACAGAGTAATGATGTCCACTCTAATCACAAATATAGATTTTTTACGAATGCTTCACTTTAAAATGATGGGTGGCTAACAATAAATGTGCGCCTCTGTGGGCTAGTTAGCATCATTTTCCTTTGTTAGCTGAGGTCTACAAACCTTTATTAATGCAACATATTTCTGCAAACCATCTTTTTTTTTATCATCGTCATCATCATTGTTAATTATTGTTATTAATTATCCACCTTTATTGGTGTCTTAGGGTGCTGCAGTGATGATGGAGGACAAGCCATATCCGGTGCGGGCGTTAATGAGTGCTACTTTCAAAGCCTTTAAAGAGGGCACGTACGTGACTAAAACGGTGGGCGAGCTCATGTGGGGCTACGAGAGCAAGCTGGTGGACTTTCTCAACAGCTTCTTTCCTGGCATGATGCCCTTCAAAGGGAAATTTGGACTGTTCGCTGAGGTTGGTGGTGTTTCTGAATGGTGTGCAATTAGTGGTGTTATCAGAGTCCCCATAAATCCCGGCCACAATTGTGGACCATATGGGTGTGTGACGAGGGGAGGTGTGTTCAGTTGCCGTGGAAACCATTGTACAGATATGTAACAGATATGTTGTGATCGTTTGTCTTCTATACTATGTTATACGCGTGTAGTTTTTTATAATTTTTATCATTTTAAAATGCATTTTTTGTGTTATAGTTTAACAACTCAAACACTGGACTCTTCACCGTCTTCACTGGTGAGGGAGATATCAGGAGGGTTCACAAAGTGGACTCTTGGAATGGCTTGAAGGAAGTGAGTGCTGGATGTCAGTTTAACATCGGCCCTGTAGGAGCTTGCAGTGTTTACAGTGTCATTTAAAGGATATTGGTTTTTTTTACCAAAGGTTTTTTTTATGCATTATTTGTTTGTTTGTTTTTAATGCAACAGGTGAACTACTGGAATTCTGAACAGTGTAACATGATCAACGGTACTGCGGGTCAAATGTGGCCTCCCTTCATGACCACAGAATCCACCCTGCCGTTCTACAGCCCAGACGCCTGCAGGTACTCGGCACATAGACGAGGGCTTGATGAGTGCCTGGCTCATATCTAGCTGCCTGATTTACCATTGTGCAGATTTTACTCCTTTAGTCTGAGCGCTCTTAAAAAACACACTTAGAAGTGAACAGTCACCCAAATTGTTTATGTAAAAATTAATGCTGGGCAACGCTTGAAATTTTTAATTGCGATTAATCGCATGATGGCGGAACCATTAAAGCAGCTGCAAAGGAGGACCAGTTCCATATCAACGTCTATGTATCTGAGTGCAATGTCATTAAAGTCCCTGTTGGTGTAATGGTCAGGCGTCTTAATACTTTTGTCCATATAATATGGACCCTGGCTGAGCTCCCTCACAAGCCCAAAAAAGCAACAAACTTTAAAAATAAAAGTAAGAAAAAACACCTGTAGTAACACACGATAAAATAATTTTTGGCAGTAAGTAAATAATGCGTTAGCCCAACATGCCCAGCCCTACTAAAAATACATCCCTGAAAGTTCCAGCTCTTTGTTAAAGGGTCTGAACTGAGGTACCAAAATTGGTCAATTTCCTACCCTCTTTATTTTTTTAGAATTAAATTATGTTTTTGAATTTGTGCCTCTAAAATCGATATATTTAAACGACCTCTTTTCTAATTGGATGCCCTGTGCCATTTTTCTGATTGTTTAGTGTAGAATGTGCCTCCCTTGGTACATTGTTGGAACATGTATTGATTGCAAGGCCAGCTAAAATCACTGCTGTATCTTTCAGGTCAATGGAGTTGGTGTATGAGAGGAAAGGGACGATGAGAGGGATTCCTATCTTTCGCTTTGTGGCTCCAAAGACTCTGTTTGCCAATGGCTCAGATTATCCTCCTAATGAGGGCTTCTGTCCTTGCAGACAGTCTGGACTTCTCAACGTCAGCACCTGCCGACACAGTGAGTCCTTATCTTCTCTTTATCCAGCTTTTCAGGTCTGGGCCTGAAGATTTCCATTAAACACACAGATACACACTCACAGATATACTGACACAGATACACACTCACAGATATACTGACACAGATACACAGATACAGATATACAGACAAATATGCAACACACACGCACATTTTCAAAAAAAAATATATGAACATGAAGTCAGATGTCAGACTCTTCTGCTCTCCCTCTCAGAATCCCCCGTGTTCATCTCCCACCCTCACTTCTACAATGCTGACCCCGCCCTCCTGGAGACCGTCACTGGACTCAGCCCTAATGAGGAGGACCACGGGCTCTTTATTGACATTCACCCAGTAAGGAGAATCGCTAACATAAACAAACAAATCCAGGATATGGAGCAACCCGACTCATTTCCTTTTCAGAGTCTCTTGACCAGCTGAAATCACAGCAGTGGTCATTAAAAAGGGGCTATTTAATCTATTAGTTTCCTTTTTTTTTAAATAAGCAGTAAAGTTTCAAAAATGTAACCATCACTCCCCAGTCGGCATGAAATTAAGTTGCACAATAAGGTCGCGCTCCTGTCACCTCTTTCACTGTAAACGACGTAAAATGAGGCATGGTCTTCAATTGTAGTACTTTTTGAAGGCGTAACTGTCGTCACATCATCATTTTTTTAAGTTATTTGTAACTAGGCATGTGTCATAAAAACTGTTCACAGTATTATACTATTGGTTTAAAACAATCACATTTTATGGTACTTTTATTGTCAAAGCTTTGTCATTAATGTTTTTTAATAGTGATATAGGTGCACTGTAATTAGAATATAATATTAATTTAAAATAAAACATATCATGATGCTGTATCCCTATCGTACAGGACTATTCGGAGTTGGGTCTGGAGTTTACATACTGTATGTATATAAAAACAATATAAAATGGCATATTCCTGGCGTAAGCAGGCCATGTGTATTTGATAATGATACCAGTCTGGAAACCTTTGTGAGCTTTGATTATTAACAAAAGATACCTGGAATATGCTTGCAGAGACATAATGTAGGGTTTTCTATTGATATGATGGCATCAAGCTAACGGTGGTGGATTACGTGGTTTATGTTCCAGTTTTACAGTGAATTATTTATTAAATATCTCAGCTTAAAATCCAAGTCTTCTTAATCCATCCATTCATTATCTACCCCTTTGTCCTGCACTCGGGGTCGGGGGTGTTCTTAATTATGTATTTAATTATATTTAATAATATTAAAGGTTTTTAAATTGCTCCTCTGGGTGATAAATCTTTAAATGCACTTTATGTGAATGTGAAAACCTCCCCTTGTTTTTAAAGAGAAAGCTCTGTAGAAGGTGTAATTCGGAAAGCAGAACCAATGAGTTTCTTCCTCACCGCTTGGACGAGCAGACTGTTCTTTATCACTCAAGGTTATTTGCATTGGAGTTCTGAGGTCTTAGCTCGTAACTACTTTATCTTTACCGTCGGGTGTAAAAGCGAGCTTCATTCGCGTTATCTAAATTTGTTGCGTAAATATACCCCTTTTTGCCAAATCGCTTGTCCTATAGATAGTATAGTAACTGAGAAATATTGGCTGCCTAAAGAGTCTTTAACTGTGTTGCCCCTCTTATTGTTTTATTGACAAATCTCAGTGGTGTCACTCATCTTTGTAGATACGCTTGGTTTAGACTTTACTGTCGATATGATAATGTTAATGTTTCACTCAGAAGTGCCTGCAGTAAACAGTGAGGACATCTGATAAGCTAATTGGAAATTGCTGTGGATACCTTACGTTATTATCAGTATCATGACATTTATAGTGCTTTTATGGCTCTGCGAAAGTAAGTGGTCCATTATAAACAAATTGACAGTGCCAAAGATTAAAGATTGTTTTCATTGGGTCATATCGTAAACTTTGCTCTCAGGTTCGGATTCCAGTCTATCGAATCAGCTAAAGCACTTGGCTTAAATGCTGTTGGCTTTAACATGGCTAATAAATGACAAAGTTCCTTTCATTATGATCAGTAACGTCCTCCACAATTTAGTTGTGTCCAAGTCCACCTACTAGCATGGATTCCCCCAATCACATGACGGGGAGGAGGAAGGTGCTTACTCCAAGTCGCTACTACACCATTAGAAAATTTGATACAGCTGGAGGAGAACTCTTACTGCCAGTTCTGTTACGGAGGACAGTTATAGTGATGGGGGAGAGGGTGGACACCCCTACCCACCCAGAGAGAGAGGGTAGTTATAGTGAGTTTTGGGGGAAAGGGAGGATACCCCTACCCACCCAGAGAGAGAGGGCAGTTATAGTGAGTTTTGGGGGAAAGGGAGGACACCCCTACCCACCCAGAGGGGGAGCGAGGCCAGTTATGCTCTCCTGGGATACGGATAGCACTAGCATCAAACTCACGACCTCCTGAATGATGGGTTTAGACAGTTGTGCCTCTCGCGAGCCCCATCAGCTGCGCTCTTTATTTTGCAGCACTGTTATGTTTAGAATAATATAAAAATATTATCATGCAGTTACGGTTATTCCCTTCCCTGTTGTTTTGCAGCGAGTGAGACACAGAGAGCATAGAATATATAACACTTGAGTCAGGTAGACTTTTGCACAGATAATGGTGTGATAAGATAAAAGAGCTTTACGAGCCCTGATTAGCAGAGAGGGGCCGACTGGATCTGGGTAAACTGCATAATCATGACTCATGACTCATCATGGAAATGTATAGATCAGGATGTTCCCAGCTATTCTCAGTATATAGCAGCAATTCCCAGTATTTATGCCTGAAGAGGTTATTGGTGAAGGGACAAATGGACAGGATCTCAGGACTGGACATACCAGCCTAGCGGTCCACATACAGATCATTAATTATCTGTGGTTTAGGATGCTGTATGACTACAAAAGCAGCCTTTTGAGCTGGTTCACAAAACAATTATAATGAGCACTGATCAGATTTATTTTAGTCATTGTCACAAGTTCAGTTGATCTGTTCATTTTTACAGCTCACAGTAGGTCATATTCTGTCCTAAACCACGTCCACAAGTCTGATCCACCTTAATGAAGAGCTGGATGTGGTTTGAGGGTCCAGAGAAGTTTTGGGTTTGTGTTTACAGTAGAAGATTTGAGTGACTATTCACTTAATTCAAATGATTTTTACTCCTAGTTAAAAGTACAGTATTTAGCAAATGTGGCACCATGGTTTGTTTAGTGTCAGTAAATATCAGTGTATATATATTAGTATCCTTTTACAGGCTGTAAGCACATTGTTGAACATACAGTGTGTGTGTATTAATTAGTGTATCTTAGTTCAGAAATATATTACAAGAACTTTGCAGCACAAAATGCGTGTTGCTGGCACTGGTGAAGGGCTAGAAGATTGGTAAAACTACAATGAACACAACAACAAACGGGCTACAGCCTGTAACTGTACCATTCAGGTGTTTGCAGTAAAGTGGTTAGTGTGGCCCTTTTACACACTTCTTATACACTGGTATGTTTGTCTGTTGACGTAAGGCACTGAATTTTGTCTTAAAAAGAGCTGACTGATCATGTTTGTGCTTTGTAGGAGACCGGAGTACCTATGAATGTTTCCATCAAACTCCAACTTAACCTGCTCATAAAACGGGTACCAGGAATAACGTAAGTAAACTGCCATTGTGTATGTACTTAATATGTTGCTAACATTACTTAGCTGTTTAGGTGGGAAATCTGTAATGATTTACATGTTTTGTTTTGTTTTCCTTCAGAGAAACTGGTAGCATAGCTGAAGTTGTGATGCCGATGATTTGGTTTGGAGAGGTATGCCTAGATTTTTTTGATGCAATATTGTGGTTATGATTTTAAGTGCAGTTTTTAGTATCAAATGAATTAAGCACTAGGCTTTTTTCACCCAGAGAACCCTTTTTCACTAGGCTTTTTCGCCCAGAGAATTTAAGACAATGTTACATAATGAAGGGTAAAATCAAAATTACACCCTCTTAGATTCTGATTTTGATATAAGAATGATTAACCGTTCATTCCTAATATGAAGGCAAGTACAGATAAACAATTTCAAACAATGTTGCCGTTTTCACTGCCTATAACAAAAGAGTTAAAATCAGACATTTGCAAAGTCTCCAAACTCTTAAGTTAATGCCCCATTTATGTTGTGTGTAAGAGAGTCAATGTTTTATTATGGTATGTTATTGTGTGTGCCAAGTAATTTTGCAATGCTCCAGTGTAATAATCATGTAATTGTACGTACATATTATAACAAAATGACTGTAAGTACTTTTAAGTCTCAACTGTAATTACTCTTGGGGTGGGTGGTGGCCTGGTGGTTAGGGAGTTGCCTCTGTGTTTAGAAGGCAGTGGGTTCAAATCCCAGGACTGCTAGTGGCACCACTGAGGATCCTCACACACTGCTCCCCGGGCGCTGTGTTCCTGGCTGCCCAATGCTGCACTTGGTGAATGGGTTGAATACAGAGAAAGAATTTGACATTGTTCACACTGTGTGCTGTGCCATGGTGTGTTCACACGTGACTAAAAGGGGCCGCTTTACTCTAATCTCTAAGAGTTAAGCACTGAATTTATTCCAGACCCATAAAGTCACAAATCAGTCTGACGGACACGCATTTCTTGATTGTTCTGTTTAATATCACATTTTTATTGGCATGAAGGTAACTGTAGTGATCAAGTGGTCTCTTCCTGCTTTAACAGAGTGGCTACATTGATGGCTCTGTTCTCACGACGTTCCGTACGAATCTGGTGATTTTGCCCAAGGTGATGGAGTACATGCAGTACATCTTCATCGCGGTGGGACTGGCGTGCATCATCGGAGCAGCGGCTTTGAAACTGAGTGAACAGGTACAGCACTAAACACTCACATGGGGTGGTGGTGGCCTGGTGGGTAGGATACTTGCCTCTGGACCAAGAGGTCATGGGTTTGAATCCTACCTTCAGTACACCACCACTGGGTTCCTGAGCAAGACCCTTAACCCCAAGTTGCTCCAGAGAGGCTGTAGTTAGGGAATAGAATGACGTAAATGTGTTTAAGGGTCACACTGATGTCATCTGCGATAGTCCTGCCAATAAAATACAGATGACTAGACTTATGTGATCGGCACTTGAATTTGATGTATTCAGGCTCATTCTGGTCTTTAATTTCTCACCATGAATTAAATAAAAACAAAAAGAGACAACATGTGGCCACATCATAATGAATTATTATAGTTAGATCCAAGAATATCGGTTATGTTTAATTCATATTATTTTTGAGATCCTGGCTCATGCATAAAGCATGGATGCCCAGAGCCTTTTAAAATTGGCCACAAAGTTTTTCATATCAGTTGGGCCCTGCTATATCTGCATATCATGATGGCAGTAATTTGTGCTTTAAGGTAAGTTCTATAAGGGAGGATCTCTTGACTGTTCTTTCTCTTTTCGTCCCACTTCCTGGACTGTAACACTTGCATGAATCTTATTAGAAGGTGATACACCAAAACTAACTTTCACCTCCCTTTCACCTGTCTGACTGTGTTACACAGCTACAGCTACGTGTGTGTGTCTGTGTTTAACTCCCTCTAAAACAGGGGAAAAAACAGGTAACCACGATCAGCGGCGCAGTTGGAGTCGGACAGGACACTGGGGTCAGCTTTTACTCTCAGAAACATTTTCAGATCAGTAAAACTGAATTTTGTTGTACCGAAAGTTTCAACTTAAAACCGATTCGGATCTGGAATTAAGAGCTGATTTTAGTTTTGATTCTCCATCCATTTCATCCGATCATGTCCTCAGTGATCACATTTGAAGTGAACGTGATTTGTTTTATTTCCGCCGTGCCGGTTCACCTGTACGCAGGTTTAAAAAAACAGGATCAAATCTCTACAATTGAAGCACCACACGATTTTAAACCACCTGCATGCCTCCGTTCACCACGGCCCCCCCTCCCCCACTGACTACACACCCTGCATGCCTGCAGTACCTCCTCTCTAAGGGTCCCACAACTCCTGTAGCGTCTTCTGATCACCTGGAGAATTCCGAGACTGAATGATTTTCTGATTTTGTCAGATAATATTGTATTATATGATCAATGCTAGATGCCGATCAATCGCAGACCGGTCACAAGCATGTCTGCCCACCTGGATTTTAAACGAGGTCTGATTATTCTTTTAGGAAAACGTAAAAGACACAAAACTCCCCTCAAGTACCAATGAGAAGCAGACCGAAAAATATAGCATGAGAGACACAGGTGGGTTTTTTTGGCTGAAATATGCCTCCTTTTCAAACTCTTCCCTTCCAGCTGCTGGACAGGAGCCTGCACAGCGTACGGACACACACTATCTCCGATCCAGTCATCTGTAAAGCCACTGTAACATCCATGTTTAACCTCCTCATTTTCTGTCTCATCATCCACACCGGCTCTGATCTTCTCCACGCACAGGTTCCGCATTTTAAGGGGGACGCGGCCCCCAGTGGCATATCTGGGGTTAATGCTGTTGTCACACAAGCAATAAAGCAAGGACACAAACCCCTTGTTGCTTTTTGCTAGGGGGTGTTCCCAGTTCACTGTTGCCAGGATACAGAAATTAAACATCACTTTGCGTTCATGAGCTGGTGTTGCTCTTCAGTTTAGCTGGTTAGTTTATTAATGTTGACACTGAAAGCTGAGACTGTGTGTGTGTGTTAAAAAAATGCCTATTTTTGTAGTGTAAACCCTTGATATTAGAGATGCACCAAAATTATTTTTTTTGGACCAAAAACGAAAACCGAAAATGAGGAAACACTTGGCCGAAAACAGAAAACCGAAATAAATTATTATTATTGAATTATTAAAAGAATAAATCTGTTACAAAACTATGAAAATATTTATTTAGCATTCAAGTTCAATTCACTTCCCATAAATAGCTCTACAGTCACAGAAGGAGCAAACAAATAGTGCATTTATCAGCTCCTCCTAAACTCTTTACTGTTCGCTTTCTGACCACAACGTCTCCTAACTGTACACCAGCAAGGCGGAGCTACAAGTATTTTTTTAAATTAAAAAATACATATTTATTACTACTTCATCGGGTGCAACTGTGTTACAGGTGTGCCTGATAATCCCCTTGTGTATCCACTGGTTTGGCCACATTGTTCTGTTTTTCAGACTTTTATTGATCACAGACTTTTGTTTCACACTCATCAGTGTTAATGTAATTCAGAGGACCTATATCCTACTACGGTGTTTTACTTGTGAGTTTTTTTTTTCTTTCATTTGTTGACGTTTGTGTGGTTTTATGTATCAAATATAGATGCAATACATTTTTACATGAGTTCTATCCCTTAGAAGTAAACAGACTGATTTGTGTAAATGAATCCGAGCTCTGTCCTGACGGAGCTTATTTCTTCACAGAAACAGTTTTCAGCAGTGTTTTACACAGTACACCTTCCTTTATTTGTGAGGCATTTTCAGTTTTCCATGAAATGAGCCCTTGAAGAGTTTGTTTAAAAAAAACAGTGAATTGCAAGGTTACAAGGTTTTCTAATGATGACCACAACATGCAATATATATATATATATACAGCTTTGGAAAAAAATGAGACCATTGCAAAAACTTTTAGTTTCTAAGGGTTTTTGTTTTATAGGTGCAAAAATTGAACTGAACAGCATTGCCTAAGTTTTAAAGACCTGCTGACTTATTTATTCTAATTTCCAAATCAAAATATTGTTCTTTAAGGCATAATTGTAAAGGAAATGTCAAAACATCAAAATAAGAGAAATGATGCAGTGTTTGCAGAAGTTTACAGGGTGTGGATTACAGCAGTCTTTTTTGATACTTTTCCTCATTACTTAAGATTTGATTCAGGTGATCACTAATCAGTACCTTGTGTGGAATCAGTGCTTGTGTAGGAATTTAACAGACACTGGCATGGAATGGTTGTCAGACTCATAGAGATGCTGATATATATAAAGTACATAAATGCAGTGAATTTTTATAATCAGTGTCATAAATGAGTTATGTGTATTTTAGATGTGCTTGTAAGTTTATAATAGTTTATGAATATTTCATGAAATTTCTCCAATTTAAAGTTTGAATTATCATTCTATTCTGAGCACAGTCTGATCCCTCACTGTCTCTCCACATCCACAGAGAAAAAGTAAGAGCCCTGGCCGGCCAGGCGCGGATGTGGACGCCAGCACTTTGGACCATGAAAGAACTCCACTACTACACAACTCCACAAACTAGAGTCCATCTGCTCTGCAGTACTGTATCGCCCTCTCCTCGCTCTCTCACCCTGTGATTAAACACACAGGAAGGTGTTGGTTCATCAAATAGATCCAGGAAAAAATATAATTTGCACAATTTTCCCCTTACCCTAAACATAGGCAGTCTTTCAGGGTGGACTGTGAGATGAATGTAATAGTATTATGTAAGCTGCATGCCTAAACCGTCACCCTCTCACCTCTGTGGGCTGCAAAATTACTTAAAAACTAGACAAAACCCTCTGTTGCTGGCGTAGGCAACTAGATGAGGACAAAATCTAGTCTAGAGATCAGTTTCTGTGCCTGAACAAGAGCTCAAAAACAATTTCACTGCTAGCTGTGACTGTAAAAATTAGTTTTCTCAGATTTTCCACATGTACACAAAAAGCTTTACCGACTCACTGTAATGCCGACTCACTGTAATGCCGACTCACTGTAATGGATTCATGAATTTTTTCAGTAATATTAATTTGTCCATGTAATGCGGCCTCCTAAACCGGACTGGGTAGAGCAGGGACTGACAGGGAAACCACCAATCACAGGACATTTATTGTGGCGTGTTTTGCAACTACAAAGGGAACTTGACAATCATTTGCTTCCAGATCAGATGGTCAAACCTACTTCAAATTGTGCATCCGGTTCTTGGAGATAATTGGCAGTTTGTGTGACTCATTTGTGTAATCAGAGCGCTAAAAATGACTTACAGACAAACCAAAAAGCCTTCTGCAGATCTACACACCTCTAAACTACAGTACATTTCTAAACTACAGTACATTTCTAAACTACAGTACATTTCTAAACTACAGTACATTTCTAAACTACAGTAAGCCTCTAAACTGCAGCAAACCTCTTAACTGCAGCAAACTTCTAAACTACTGTGCCACTCTAGAGGGCACCTCTAAACTACAGTAAGCCTCTAAACTGCAGCAAACTTCTAAACTACAGCACATTCCTAAACTACCGCAAACCTCTAAACTGCAGTGAATTACTAAACTTCAGTGCATCCTAATGAGTAAACTAAGGTAAAACGTGTACTGTCCAGAACATTTACTTATTTTTCATGACGTCTAGTCTAATTTATTGGCCGACCCCAGTATATTGCATATCAGGAGCCCATTAGAACCCTCTGAGAGACTCAGAGGCAGGGATGTGATGAGATATGTATGTGGTTTGATGGTTAATTGAAACTGGAGAAAAGGTAAAGGCATGGAAAGGTAGAGGATAATTATATGCATGTTTTTTTGTGTGTGCCAAGCTATAACTTTTAAAGTGAACCATAAACCGATTCCCTTTGCAGTTGCTTGATGTTAACAAGGATGTGGAGGCTGTGTCTGAAGTGCCGGGTCTATCTGACATGTTTCCAGAATGTAAATAACAACACATTATTAGTTTTTTTGTTTGTTTTTTTCCCATGTTATTTCTGTCCTAGATGTTGCACTTTTTTACAGAACACTTTAACACCTCAAACCCAGAGAACTGTACATACTTTACTAAACACACCAATCAGTTTCACAGTGGATGAGAGTCCTGTTTATGGAAGGATAAGTGCCTGGAAAAACCTTCGCCACACAACTGTAATGACTGTTAATGTTTTTGGAATATATTTTGTGCCTTAGTACGACATTGCAGACACTTCCAGCAGTCGCTCCCTGTGATGAGCCGAGTACTGTCATAATGCACACTGGTACTTGAATGTAAAGAATAGTAAATGTACAATATTAAAATATTCTTGATTTAACAATATGAACTTGTGGTTTTCTTTGAATGGTTATAGGCTAAAGTGGAAATGACCATTTTGCCATTGTAATAGTTGCCATTAAAGATGATTTTAATTGGTGATCGTGACTGGTTTCCTTTGGGTTGAGGCCCAAACAGCCTTGTCTGAAATGTCTTCAGGAATGTCAAGCAAGTGTTGTGAGAAATGAGCCCAGAAACCACTAGGTGGCGTACTAGCATCAATTTAGCTCATTCCACTGGAGGACATGCATTTTCTAAATTGCTGAGAGGTTCTAATGTTTTGATGTTGCTTGTAGTTAATTATTTAGACTAAACAGCTTTTTGTGGATCTTTTACTTTTAGGGCTTTAAAATGTGTTCATCCTGTTCGTTTTAGGGTGTATTTTTTCATTTCTTGTTTTTCTTCCACAATTTCCACCATGTGGTGTGTGTATATATATATATATATATTAGTGGTGGGCATAGATAATTTTTTTTAATCTAGATTAATCTCTCCTGCACAACGTCTCTGCATTTGCAGGCGTCAGTGTAACGGAAAAGGCGAGGAAGGTAATTGGTTGAATCTTGTCACATGACCCGCGGT
>JBBPCY010003952.1:0-16112 GCA_037974405.1 Brachyalestes nurse
AATAAAAAATATAGATAATTCTAAAATGAAACCAACGTGTTTCCTTCTTCTTTTGAATCAACCTTCCGCGCCCCCCCGCAAATCGTTTGGCGCTCCCCAGGGGGGGGCGCGCCTCACAGTTTGGGAACCTCTGCTGTGGATAAATCTGAACATTTGATGTCAAGGCAGACACTGGGATGACTGTTTGACAAGGAAGGTACTAAATAGTTTATTTACTAGAGTACTGGTTTACCTAATAGTAGGCCAGTAAGCTTTTATTTATGTCTCGATGCTTCACATAACGCAACGTCTACACTGTGTTAAATCATGGGCTGTTCTTCAATAAATGTTTTAACCAGTTTATCTGACTGTCATTTTGCACTGATCTGGCATTAGGTTGGGCCCACGTGAAGTAGCTTCTGATGTAGTAAACTACTTTTGCCATATTTGTGTAACTTAGCTTGCTATATTTCTATGGGTGATAGCTTTTGTGCAGTGAAGCTTAATTTATTGTTGAGTAACTGATAGCTTAGCTCACTACACTTTACATGTAGCTTGCCCAACACTGATGATGATAATAATGTGTACCAATATAATAATACCAAACAACATAAAGAGCTGGAAGAAAATCCGTTAACTTCCAGCCATTAAATTTTCAAATTAGAATTTGAGATTGTGTGGCGCCCAAGGCATCAGGATTTAGAAGAAACAAGTCCAATAATCTCTAAATAAGAAGATGATTTATTTCTGATTAGACAAAGAAAAGACTGTTCTGAGATATTCTTCTGAGAAATTCCATTTACTTTTTGGTGCTGATATTTGCTTGTGAGGGCTGATTCTTTCAGTATCGGAGTATTGAGCCCACAGTTTTGAGTATTGCGTCTTGAGTGCTGAGTTCATTAGGCCATGCCTTAGGACTCTCCCAGCGAGAGGAGGATGGTCTTACAAATGTATCAGATTTGCATGAAATATGACCTTGTGTATGATATGACAAGATAAAAACTGCACATATGCAGCGGAAAATTTGCTTCAAGGTAGTTTACGCACACTGAGAGGAGAGAAGGTACATAAGAGAGGTTTGTTGTCTGCTGATGGTTCTAGCCTTTGGGTCTGTGTTCTTTTGAATCCGTATTGAATAATAAGGTGGTATTGGGTATGGTTTCATTCTTTAATTTGGTTTATTTTCTTTATGTGTCCTGCTGGTCCATGCTCCAAGCATGTCAATATGTGTACCCTTCATATTTTGCAGCGGAAGAAGATGAACACGACAAACTCAACTGTGCCTGTCATGGACAGTGGGCTTTACATCGCCACAGTGGCCTGTGTGATTACGACCCAGGTCATTAATTTTTTTGTGGGTCTGCCCCTAAACTGCTACATCATCAGACTGCTTCTTTCCAAGGGTGGAGGGGTGGATGTGTCGGTGGTGTTTGCTCTGAACCACACGGCGGCAGAGATCCTCTACGCCCTCGTGGCTCCTCTGTACACCGCATGCATTATAAGCTTAGATTACTGTGTTGGTAAACTGCTGGGTTTTTGGCTCGGCATCTCCATGCCTGCCCGTTACCTGTTCCAGTGCTGGGTGTGCCTGGAGCGCTACCTGGCCGTGATCCACCCTGTGATCTTCCTGAGGTTCAAGCCACTGCGGTACCGTGTGGCGTCCTCGGGTGTGGCCTGGGCATGCTCGCTGTGTTTAGGCCTCACGTCCATGATCACATTTCCCTTTTTGCCGTACAATGCATTCGGGGCTCTGTATCTCTTCATTTTCCTTCTAGACTCCTTCTGCTGCTTCTCGATTCTTAAGGGCTTGCTGCGGCCCGGGCCAGGAGATGGGGACGGGAAGGAAGGGGAGATGAATGTGGCCAAAAAGAAGGCTTTTAAGGTGGTTTGCATGAACCTTGTGACCTTTCTAGTTCAAATCATACCAGTGACTGTCTCCTTTGGCCTTCTGGGCACTTTGCCCGAGGGAGAGTTCCAGCTGGGTGTTGCCATCGGTATGACGATCAATATCGCAGCAGGGTTTGTCCATCCGATCTTCGTCCTCCACAAGGCTGGTAAGCTCTCATTTACTGGGTGTACCTGAATGAGGAGGCAAACCAGGCCTTAGAATAATCAACAATTCCCATTAATACATTCCCTTAAATTTAAAATCAGCGCATGGAAATCTGATCCGAATCAAACCTTAAACTCACCTTGTGTTTTTGCACCAAAATTGCCAATACATGTACAACTATATGTGTACCCTCAAATTTCCTTAATTTTCATACCAACACATTGAACATGGAGGCAACCCAGCCTTATAATTACCAATATTTCTCAAAATACCTAAAAAGGAAGATCATTTTTTGTTGAATTTCTTATTGCCGGTCAAGATGACCACCTTGACTTTAACTGTGTAATATTTCATCTGTGTCTACTTAGTTAATTATGGCAAATGGTCAGTTTTGCTCTGTATTTCTTTTCCTTTTTCTTAGAAGTCAGTGTAGTGCTTGTGTACCTCTGGGTTTGTAAACTGTGTGAAATAAAGGGAGTTAACCTAAATTTAAAAAAACTGTTTCTGAGTTTATTCTCTGTTTTTTTACTGAAGAAATGTATAAATAAATATGACTAAATGTATATGTGTATGTTGGAGAGTGGTTGTTTTAACTGCAGCTAAGAACTGGTGGAATAGTAACATAAAATGTATATAATAATCAAAATAATATTCAATATTATTGTCCACTGCTCACCTTCCCCAGGTGTTTGGGCAAATGTCAAATTTTTTAAAATTGAAAATATTGCAAATTCACTTGGAAATACAGTTTTGAAATCCAAACAAGCCCCAAATTTATATCATAAAGTGACCCATATAGTTACATGTGAACACTGCACAACACACAGTGTGAATAATGTGAAATTCTTTCTCTGCATGTAAATCATTCCCCAAGTGATTCAGTGGGCAGCCACCGGTGCGTTGCCCAGGATGCTGTGTATGGAAACTCATAGGTACCTCAACAGTGCCGTTAGGAATCCTGGGATTCAAACCCACAGCCTTCTGGTCGCAAGGGCAACTCCCTAACCACTAGGCCACCAGCTACTCCGTTGGTTGAGTTATCATTAAAATAACCCTTCATTGTTTTGAAAACTGCCAAACAGGCTCCAGTTAAATCACAAAATACATCTTTATCTAGATATCAATAAAAAATGTCACAGGCCAGTCTAGTGAGGCATTTACCATCCAAATTAAACAAGAAAGTGATCTTGTGTTTTGTTACAAAATATCTAAAATAAATAAGACCATCATGTACACTTTATCATATGTACTGGGGAGTTGATGATGGAGATGATGATGCGATATTATTGCGGTATTTATTTCACTACAAGATATTCTCATGATATTTTTATTGGATCTTTCTCTGTAATTAGGACATTCTGTATAGAAGTCTTTGCAGCGTTTAAAACACTCTCACCTTCTTTCCCATTACCACAAGAGAAGAACAAGGTCTTGCGCCACTTCATGTGGACCGACCCTCAACACCGGATCCCTCACCAAGAAGGCCCAGCTGCGTCTCTATATCCTGAGGGGTCTAAGGGAGAGCACCTCCCCCAGGTCCCAGGTATAGTATTTATTGTATTGAAATGTTAATTGTGTCTAACATTAATTGCTTGTAGTTTGTGGGGGAACATTCAAGTAAGACAATAAGACCTTGAACCCTGAAGTGTATAAACCTTGAATCACAACATGCAGAATAATCCTGATCTAAGTGTCCAGCCCTGACATTCAAAATACAAGCTGATATTAATGTGTATCATTTTTCAATGAGAGCTGATCTGGTCTGTCGATTTAAATATGGCTAACATTGCAAGAATTTACATAAAATATCATGTGTATTTGTTTAGGAGAAATCAGATAAAACCCTGTGTATGGAATTATTTTTCTCTCTTCCTACTGCTGGAGCTCAATAATTAAAACACATGCTCGCTTACCATGACATAAAGTGATTTTGCCACAGTTTTGCTTATTTCGATGATCCACTGTAGATGCCCATCTTGCCTTTTTGGGTTGCACTTGTCAGTCTGTTTCAAATATAAATTTTAAAAAGGATAAATTAGGGTGGAATGAAAGGACAAAAAGAAACAAAAAAACAACTAATCCCAGAAGCCCAGATGGAGTACGAGAGGAGAACAGAAGAGCAGAAGCTGAAGAATGTAGAAATGTAACATTTTATTACACACTCTTTGACTAAGACTTAATTACATGTCTGTTAAATCATTAAGTTGTAGCGGATTCTATTGAATTTAACCCTAACCCAAATTCTAACCATAAATCTACACCTACACCTAGCCTTAACCTTAAATCTGTGGCTTTTTGTAGGTCAGTAGTGATGAATAAAAATATAATTTTCTGGTTAGTAAAGGAATCAAAATAATGGACATACTTGATGAGCTATTAAGTGACAGCTAAGTGGATTAAACAGAGTTTTTAAACATTATTGGTGCTTTTAAACTTAAAGGACAGTCTAGAATTTGATTCTGCATCACCACACAACCACAGACATGAAGTTACATATTTTTTCATTTTATAAAGGAAACGTGTTTTATTTGGCACATTTTCACTCAAGAACTTTACAGTGTAAATCTGCAGTTCGTGTAATAAATGGATTAGTGGTAAAAACCTGTGGTGTGCAAAAACTTTTGACTTATACAGAGAACGAAGAAAAACACTTCTCCATCGGTAACAATGCAGTTTCTGCTACCTAAGATACAATAAATACTGCGGTGCGGACAAAACGGTTACAGCTTTGTTTAGCCACAGTCATTGTATTTGTCTTCTCAATCAATTAACTCATTCTCCAATTAGCTAAAGCACAAACATACATGCTTTAAGCTATAACAATTGTCACTGAGTGACAGGGACTCAAACCACACTGGCCCTTCACTAAGGATTAGAATAGCTGTACACGACTTCACCACAAGGGGACGGTAAACTTCAGCACACATGGCCGTGGCTAGCATTAGTAGAACAGTTTTCACTCACCAAAACGTCAGTTTGCCTCAGTAGATGCCTCAGGATACGATTTTGCTGCTAACAACAGGCTTTAGGAGAAATAAGGAGAAAAAGAAAAAAATCGACTTAAGACAGAAGTTCTTTTGCTGTTCTCATAGGCTTCTCAGCCTTTTTCTTTTTAACAACCTTTTGTAGTCGAACCTTGAATTTGATCACTAAGACAGTTTTCAGATGTTGCACCGCTCATGTATAAGAAAAACGTATTCTTTTGAATCTTATGGTTTATCTGAAGAGATCAGATCAGTGAGAGAAAAGAAAGACAATGTTTGGATTTTTAACTGGGATCGAGCTGAGATTAGAGGAAGGCTCTGTTGTTTTGCACTTATTTTATTGATTTGTCCTACTGTGTTTCACCCTCCCACTTTAAATGTAATGAATGTCACGTTGCCTGTTCAGTTGTGGGTAGTTTCAGTGGGGGCAACCAGTGATTACCGTTATTACTGTTCAGTGGAGCTGACGAAAGCTGTACTCAGTCTTTAAAGGATTCTACCACTGTGACCAAGGGTCTTTGTGGTAACAATGTCTGAGTGATCTTCTGATTTGCTCCTGGATCAACTGTCTGATGTCTCTGGTTGCTCATTAATCTGATTTCTCCTCCAACAGCACTTCTTGTCTTTATTGAGTTTCCCACTCGTGGGTTTGGTAATCGATGAGGAGTGTGGTCTGACAGAGAGGAAGAATCTATGGCGGGTAAATACAGATGTTTATCTTCCACAGCCAAGCCAGTGAGGAATTCAGACGAGTGAGCATGCCGAGGCCCCGATGCCACATTGTGCAAATACGATATCTTCTGAAGTTCACAAAATTTTTCACTGGGTTCAGTGTTGGAAGGGGGTTCAGGTAAGCCATTAGTTAAAGTTCCAGATGGTCTTTCAGGTGAGCAGCACCTATCAGTATGTGGAGGTAGTAGAGGTTCCGAATCACATTACATTACTTTCAATTGCCAGACACTTTTATCCAAAGTGACTTACAAGCTGAGGCAACACTCAAGTTTCAGGACAGTGTGAGAACCAGAGAAGAGTTCTATGTGTTCAAATCGTTATGTAAGAGTAAGAGTAGTGAACTATAGTCAGTGTTCAGTACAGCAGGTGAACTATAGTCAGTGCTCAGTACAGCAGGTGAACTATAGTCAGTGCTTAGTACAACAGTGAACTATAGTCAGTGTTCAGTACAGTTATAGCATGCATGTGTACAGCTCTCCACATGTACCCAAGAGTACTGTTTTAGAATTGAGATATGTTAACATGATGTGACAAATGTACATTTTTAATCACTTTATACTAATTTAATTATTATTGAATGACCTTGGTAGAAGTCAGGGCAGGGAAGCAGTAAGGAGGGATGTGGATGATGGAGGTAAGATCTGGCTGTAGTTGGTGAAAAACAATATTAGCTAATGTAATGGTACCTGCAAGTCTATTAAATGTAAATGCCTGAATTATATAAATTAGAGGTGGGTATAGTTCCTCATATTGTAGTTGTTTGGATGCTGCTGCAGAGAATGAGGAGCAGAGGGATAGAGGAAGAGGTGAAAGGTGAAAGAGGATGAGGGGATCACTTTGTTTAGTTTTAGATTATATACAGTATATTTAACATGGATAAAAGATACCTTGCTCTAGAAGTGTAATTATTATTTATTATTGTATGAGTGCAAAAATGACTCGAGTAAACTTTTGTTGTTATTTGCATACACAGGTATGACACTTCTGCCATAAAATATGTTGAGAATGTCCATATATTTTTATACACTGATGAATAAATCTGTACAGTTTTTCCTTTACCTGTAGTGCTTGTAATAGTCCTGCAGTAGGAGTATGGCAGTGGCAATAATAATGAGGTAAGCAAGGAAAGCTGGTATAGCACATAAAACAGTGCATTTTATATGCAGGAGGCTTTCAAAAAAAATCACAAGTGTGATTTTGTGGGGATCTGTGTCTAACAACACCCCTGGTTTACTGTGTTATAGCTTTTGACAAATAATCTCCTTGTAATGTCTGGTAGATCGTCAAACTGGTAATAGCCGCCATGGTCATGCTCATTCTGGACAGAATCGTTATCCTCTGCTTGGACGGGGCTTGTCTGTGGTCTCTCTGAGGATTTACTGGTAAGTTTAGGTTCTGCCTTCTGGACTTAAGAGAGGAAACCACATAGAAGCAAAAGGTCTGTTCCCTTTCTTAGGTTTCAGGGAATAAACTTGAAATAAATGAAATAATAAAAAAAATCCACTGGTTTGTTAATGTCATAAATCATATACACAGGACAATACAAGAGTATTCCACATTTCAGTTGTTACTCTGATTAAGCAGATCCATAAAAATAGTTTACATAGCAACATGTATTGCATTCTGAATGTGTCATTTAGAAATGACAGCCAGACATCCAACAATAAGGGCAGCGTGGAACTTCTTTTATACACTGACAGGAAACACGGCAGCACCCAGGAACCTTCAGTTCCACACACTGATACTATAGGGGGCAGAATAAATGCCAAAAACACAAACGAACAGATTACAAAGGAGACAAGTAGTTTCTCAAAATGTGGTACTGGAAAAAAATTAGGATTAGTTAATTATTTTCTCCATGCAAACCTGATCACTGAGAGAATATTAGGAAAAATTATACAAATTTATCAGATTTGCATGAAATGTGACTCAGTTTATCATGATTGATCTGACAAGATGGATATAAACCCAGAGGTAATTGCCATACATCAACAACTTGATGCAGTGCGGAGAAAGCAAAGGTACACAGACCTGCAGTGTTTTAGACTTTGAGTAACCGATACTTAGACTGGAGTTTTTAAAAATGTGTCTTTTTTCTTTTTCTATTATATTCATGTAACATACATATGTTTAGAGATAATATTGTGTGCATGATGTCTTGCTGTCCATAGCCTGAGTGTTCATCTTTTGTTTCTGCAGGAAGATGAACTCGACTGTGGCAAATTCAATTATTTTTGTGTTTAATAGTAGCTTTTCGGTCTCAACTGTTACAAGATCCATCTTGATCACCCATTCCTTACTGGGCTTTTCCCTTAACTGGTACGTTTTCTTCCTCCTTCTCTACAAAGGCAGAGGAGTGGACACGTCTGTGGTTTTTGTTCTCAATCACACCACTGCTGAAATCCTCTTGTCCATGTTGTCATTTCTGTGTGCCGCATTTGTGGAATATCTTGACTTTCATTTGCTGGACATGCTGTTTCTCTTTGGTGTCAGCATGTCCGCTCGTCTCCTGTTCATGTGCTGTGTGTGTTTGGAGCGTTACCTAGCCGTGGTCCACCCTGTAACTTTCTTGAGGTTTAAGCCACTCAGGTATCGGGTGCTGTGTTCAGTTTTGGGCTGGATGTGTGTCCTAGTACTGGGAAGCATTGCATGGATGTTATTTTGTGCCTTTAAAATTTTGGCAGTCTCAAGCATTGTCATTTTGGCTGTTGAGTTCTTCTGTTGTGTGTCAATTCTGAGAACCCTGAGGCATCCAGGACCAAGGGATACGGAGGGTGAGCACATCGAGATGAGCGCTGCCAAAAAGAAGGCATTTCAGATCGTCTGCGTCAACCTGCTGACATGTTTGATTCAGAATATCCCAATAGCGGTCTCATACATCATGGAAGAAAATCATCCTGAAGATTACAGTGCAGTGACAATTTCTACAACAGTCAATATTTTTGTCGGGTTTGTACAACCGGTCTTCGTTCTGCACCAAGCCGGAAAACTGTCTTTTATAAGCTGCATTTAAATGGACCTTCTGAATATACAGTGGTCAGAGTCACTCATTTTACTGACCATAACTTTTCCTATTTCTAAAATATTCTGTTCTTTATTTTCAGGTTGAAATGAAACAAATGTTTGGTCGAAAAAGTCTTCATGAGTTAAATTTACAGTTATATAACAACTAGATCGGTAAATCGGTAAAATTTATAGTCTCTCTGCTTGAATATGAATGACTGTATCTTGTCTATAGTCATGGAAGAATTTCTGCCAAGTTAAACTGTATGAAAGGTCTTTGGTTGCGACTGATTTGATGTCAACTTTATCTTTCGGTAGTTCGTTTGTTTCTTCTAGTCCATGGCATTCCTGATTTTTCAAATGAATCAGGCAAAAGGTCCTAAGACTTGTGAGGTTTCTCTGTGCTAGAAATGACTTAGAACTGTAACAATACTCTTTTGTGCAAGTATGATCAATTATATTTTTAGAGCATGTTAAATAATAAAACATACAGTAGAGCCTACATAATAGAGTCTGCAGTTGTTCTGCTACACTTAGTTCTTCTAAGAATCTTCTGGGTCTGTACCTTTTCCTGTAGCTCAGAGACATTCTCCAAATAACATCACTGAGGGACTACAACTGGAAAAAGATTTAGAATCAAAACCATTACAAGAACCTGCTATTCTACAAAAAGTTACTTCCCAGCCTATGAGGGTTACAGTATTGGACACTGACCCACTCTTTCAGAACAGAAACCAGAACAGAACAGAAACCAGGGGCTGCTCAACAAGCAGCAACATTCCTCAGAACAGACTTGTTCTGAACGTCTTCTCCCAGAAAACATGTAAGACACAATGACTCTGAAAACAGGGTCTCTTGGGAATAATATTTGTGTAATTTGTCTACAGCAATCTGCAATGACACTTATACAATAAAACCAGAATCCAGGCAAAATACCTCTGCAACTAAAAGACCTTTCTGTGAATACGTATCCCTTAAAGTTACAATGGCACAATTAAGAAGTAAAAATGATGAATTTGTAATCTGTTTGTTGCTTTTAGCTTCAACCATCTCTGTTTGAATACTGGACAAATGTATCTGCTGCTTCTGGGGCAAGGTTTGTCCCATCGTGTCACCTGGGATCCTGTCTGAAGAAAACAGATTTGCTATTATTCTTGCCCTGTACTTTTGGATAGTCTTCAGGCACACTGGTGAGATGGGTGATGGAGACAGTGGTGCTGGATAAGTAACCACAATTGAGACAGGGTGGCATTCACAGCAATCCTCACTCTACATCTGCGGTGGCAGTCTTGCTGACCTTTGAGTGTCTTAGCTAGATCTTTAATGCTCATAAGCTTCTATGGGTGTTGTGTTAGGTACTAATCCCTTCAGTTTCCCTTATAGGTGCGGACCGAGCATCTTTACCTGTTCTGCTTGTTCCTTCCACAGTTCCTGCAATGCTTCAATCAATTTTACATTGCCTTTATCCCTGACTTTGGGAACCACTGTCCCAGTTTACCGCAGACCAGACAGATGGTCATCCCAGTACTCCCAATACTCAATTCAGGACTGCAGAGGCAATCTTGCTGTTGATAACCTTTGATTACCTTTATACATTTCATATTTTTTGTGTACTAATCCCTTTAGATTCTCTTACAGCTGTTGACCCAAGGTCTTTTCCTGTTCTGCCTGTTCCTTCTACAGTTCCTGCAATGCTTCCCTCAATTTTATATTGCCTTAATCTCCAATGCCCACTTTCACCATGCCCCAGTGAAAGGTTTTGGTGTACCACTCAGTTGCATGGCTACATTTTAATTCTCCAGATATTCCTCTTCCAGAACTATTGACATATGCAGCAGTTTCTTCAAAGCTCAGATTGGAAACCATGGCAGAAAGTACATGCCGAATCCACATCATAAGTTGATCCAGCAGTTGTTTCTTTCGCTCTTTGACAATAGTGTTGTCCCTGTTTCTCCATTTGGCTCCTGAAGATGCAAGATATATCCTCCATCTGTCCAGGTTCCAGAAAACTTCTCTGATGATCTGTGTGAAGGTATTAGAGTGTCCTAAGCATTGTGATGTTCTTTCGGAAGCCACGTCAACTCCTTTGTCTCTTTGCTGAACAATATTTGCAGTGTGGCAGAATGCATTATCTGAGGTGATGAAATGCTTTGAGAGGCTTATGAAGAGACTTGTTCAGCTCCATCCTGCTCCTTCCTTCCCGCCATTCTCGACCCACTGCACTTTGCATACCGGAACAATTGATCCACCAGGGATGCTGTTGCTCAGGTTCTAGACACCATGCTCAGCCACCTCGATGAGGGTTGTGGAAATTGTGTGAGATTCTGTTCATCGACTTCAGTTCAGCATTCAATGACATAATCAACTTTAGCCTCTCAGGGAAGCTCCGGGACTTCAGGGCATCCTTGTGCAGCTGGGTGTACAGTTTTCTGACCAGGAGACCACAGACAGTGAGAGTGGGTGATGTGTGTTCCTGAACAAGCACGTGGGGGCTCCCCAGGGATGTGTACTGAGCCCCCTTCTATACTCCCTCTACACCTCACACTGCGTGACCAGACGCACCAGCAGCTCCATTGTGAAGTTTGCCGACGACACAGTGGTGGTGGGCCTTATTTCCAGGAATGATAAGAGGGCCTACCAGAGTGAAGCTGACGGCCTGGGAAGTGGTGTGAGGAAAATCACCTCTCCATGAACATTAACAAAACCTTTAGGAGAAAGCGGGGGGACCATACCCACACCTTACTCCAAATCAGTGGTAACCCTAACCCTAACCCTAACCCGTGGAGAGAGTCAATTGCTTTAAGTACTTTGGTGTCCACACACTGACTTTCTCACTGCCAGGGCCAGACGACGCCTCTATCATCTAAAGCCGTTAAAGAGATTCAAGGTTGCCACCATCATCCAGAAAAGATTCTACACAGGAGTCATCAAGAGTATCCTGACTGGAAACATCACAGTGTAGTACGGGAACTCCACTGTACAACAGCAGAAAGCCCTACAGAGGGTGCTGTGTGCAGCGGAAAGCACCATCAGGTCTCCTCTACCAGTCCTGCACTCGTCTGTGTTCAAACTGTTCAGGCTGCTGCGGTTAGGGAAACGCCTCTGCAGCTTAAAAACAAAACCTGAACGCTTCAGGAGAAGTTTCTACCCACAAGCAATTAGACTTCTCAACCACAACACACACACACACACACACACACACACACACACACACACACACACACACACACACACAGACTCTCCTTTCCATTCTCCCTTCCTCCGACCCTTGCAGCTTTTGAACACCTGCAGTTTCTTGCACGTTTGGTAATTTTCTTGCACATATTTGTTAATTTTGTAAAATGTATAAAAATATTTCTTATTTTTTTTAATTATGTTTCAATTTACTTATATTGTATTGTTAGATATTATCTTGTCAATTATTTTCTTGTCACTTCTGTGTAGCACAGCCGGAAAAGCATTTCACTGCATGGTGTACTGCATGTGACAAATAAAATGCTTGAACTTGAACTAGAAATTGAACTTGAACATGAATGCCAGGATCAGAATCAGAGAACTTTATTGATTCCAGAGGAAATTGCTAAATAAATATAAATAAAAAATTGGTAGAAAAACTCATTACACTATGCTACATATACAAATGCAAATTGTCATACACATAATGATAGTAATTTAAACCCAGTGAGAAATTGCACAAGAAGAAACAACAGGCTATTGCACAGTTTGCTAAACAAGAAGCAACAGTCTATTGCACAGATTATTGTGTGGATGTGTGACAGAGAGAGGAGTCTAATAGAGGAGGAAAAGAAGCACTAAGCTGGTATGTCTATGGCTAAAGGTGCTTCTCAGTTTGTCCACCACACTGTAGAGTGGGTGATCAGCGTTGTCCGTAATGGACTGAGTGTAGACAGTGTTCTCTTTTCAGCCACAGTTTCCACGTTGTCCAGTTTCTCACCCACCACTGAGCCAGCTTTCCTGATCAGCGTGTTAAGTCTCTTTGTGTCTGCCACATTCATGCTGCCACCATAGCCCTGCAAAATGGTGTTGGAAACTCTAAAAGACTGATGTCTATGAAGGATGTACAGCCTTATTTGACCAGAGGGTTCTTAAACCAGTCCAGATTGTTGACAATGTGCACACCCAAGTATTTGAACAATCTGAACAATCCTGAACAATCTCCACATCCACCTCACTAATGGACAGGGGGTTGACAGGTGCTGTGATTTTCTCAAGTCCACCACCAGTTCTTGCTGATTCAGCTCACACTAGTCCACAAAACTATCCACAGCCACCCTCTAATCCAATCTGTCCCTATTCTTGATATATCCTACTATTGCTGAGAATTTCTGCAGATAGCAGCCCTTTGTATTTTACCGGAAGTTAGATGTGTACAGGGTGAAGAGGGCCGGTGACAGAACTGTTCCCTGAGGGACAGACAGTTTTCAGACTTACATCCCTATAGCTGCACATACTGTGGCCTATCAGTCAGGTAGTCTATAACCCACATAACTGTAGGATTGTTCACTTGCTGCCTTATAGCCTCCTTGACAGGAGACACTGGAACCAGATCATCACCTTCACATGTCAGCCGTTTTAATGTTTTGCCTGATCAGTTGCATGGCTCCAGAATTTCTCATTATCACATTCACAAAGTGTTCCTGAAAAGATATTCTCCCTCTGGGTTTGATCTTTTAACCTCTATAACTTATCTTTACAACTAATGTGTGAAACATCCCACGGGAATCAACTGGCCCCTCCCCTTTTAGATTTGCATGGAATTGAACTCACTACACAGTGATTGATTTGACAAGCTGGTTGCTAGCTTTAAACCCTGGAGTGATGATCACACCTAACCACACACTTGATACTGCCTGGAGAGAGAAGGTACAAGAGCAGAGACAAATTGAAGTAGTTTGAGTTGTGTTATTGATGCAGTTAGCCTACATTTGGAAAATTAGTTTTATAAACTGTAGTCTTTATTTTTTTCACTCACATATAAGGAGTGGCTTAGTGAGCTTAATCAGCAAGATCAATAAGTTTGGAAGTGTTGCTATTTGGTTTGACTCATGCCTCTTATATTTCTGAATGTTTGTATTTTCTTTCCACATGGTTTTTACAGCAGAGGAAGATGAATTTAACTTTATCTGTATCTGGAAACAAAAATATTTTTGTCTTGTTGACCTTATTTAGATCCACTCTATTCATTCAGTTCTTGCTGGGTTTTCCTCTGAACATCTATATCACCATCCTTCTTCTTTCCAAAGGTGGAAGGACAAACATATCTGTGTTTTTCTGAGATCCTATTCTCCATATCTTCACTTCTGTGTGTTTTTTTATTGTAAAATAATAGTTTCTCTGTTCCTAAACTGCTGGACTTTCTCTATGTGATCAGCATGTCCGCTTGTCTCCTGTTTCTATGCAATGTGTGTTTGGAGCGTTACCTAACTGTGGTCCACCCTGTGACTTTCTTGAGGTTTAAGCCACTCAGGTATCAGGTAGTGTGTTCATTTTTAGGCTGGATGGGTGTCCTAGTACTGGGAACCATTGTCTCTACATTGTTTAATTCCTATACAGTTTTAGTAGTTGTGTGCAGTGTCAGCTTGGCTGCTGACTTCTTCTGTTGTGTGTCAGGTAAAAACTGGTGAGATATCATTCATAAAGTGTCACTGAAGGCACTTTATGGTAGTCTAGTGGTTAGGGCAGCCACCCTGTAATCAGGAAGTTGTGGGTTTGATTCCCAAGACTGCTAAGCACCTCTGAGGTACCCTGAGCAAGGTGCTGCCGCCCGGACGCTGTGTTCCTGGCTGCCCACTGCTTCTCTTGGTGAATGGGTTAAATGCAGAGGAAGACTCATTCATGCTGTTCACATTGTGTGCTGTGATGTGTTCACGTATGACAGAGTGGTATAGATGCCGCATTCACTATTTCCCAGTTGACACAATACATCAGCACAGCCAACAAGTGTCATGTAAACTAATACAAGTAGACATGGAAACTGGGATTTACACACAAAAGACTTTTAATCATTTACACACAACAGATTTTTTGTTTCATTTTAAGTACAATATTACATCCATTTATGCACTAATAATGGCAATCAATAACACAAAAACTTGACCAGTGTCTGAGAGTCAAAATAGTAAGACTGGCATTCTGGTCTTTCTTTTAACAGTGAAATGATACACTCCATGAAAAAACACGAACATTGTAATGTATACACATGGGCTCAATAAATAATTTCTGAAAACATTTCACTCATTGCTCTCTCTCTTACGCACACACAAACAGCATGTGGTTACTGTGTTATCACTATAGTGGCTAGGTATTAAATATGTACAAGACAGGATCTAAAATCCTTGGAACAGAACTGCCTTACACAGCTTTTTCCATTTGTGTTTTCAGGTAGTTTAGGTTCAGAATGTAAAATTACTACCCAGAATTTTGTTCTAACTGTTAGCTCAGATGAAAGTAGAGAATCTTGGCAGATGGAAAAACATCATGAAGTGGACTGTTACTCTCTGTACCCAAGTTACCTACTTCAGCAGATGTGACACCTGCCCTTTATAGCATTTGGAAAGACAAATCTGTACGACTCACTGCTGCAAACAACATCACTGGCGTGCAAACCCATAACAATCCATTTCTCCTCCATTCTTTTGTGTAATCACCTACGGGGAACTTCATCTTGAATATAGCACATGTATCCTACCCAGCACATGCTGTTTTGCCAAGAGGAGGGTGAACCATAGGCAGAAGGATTAATGGATTTGCAAAAATATCAGATTTGCATGAAATTAAACTGTCTACATTATGATCGATTTAATAAGCTGGCTGCTGGCTTCAAACTCTGGGGTGATGACCACATCTGAACACACGCCGGATACTGCAGGGAGGCCAGAGACAAACTAAAGTGGTTTGGGTTGTGTTATTGATGCAGTTAGCCTAAATTTGGACCACAGTGGCTTGGAAAGTAGTATGAATAAGTTTTGAGGTGTTATTTCGTTTAACGTTTACGGCATTTAGCAGACGCCCTTATCCAGAGTAGTCCACATCTGTTCTTCATACCTGTAAAGCTACACTTAAAACAACATGTGCTTTTAACCAAGTTACTGCTAGCTAAGTTACATACCTTGAGAAGTCAGAGGTTAATACACAAGTAAGGAAAAACAGTTAAGAGGGTAAGTGCCTTAGGGATTTGTTAAATATTTAGGAAAAGATGTATAAGAGATAAGCGAGAGGACTGGTTAGTCACCAAGATACTCCTTAAAGACGCTTGAAGACAGCGAAGGACTCCACAGATCTGATTGCAAGAGGGAGTTCATTCCACCACTGGGGGGCCAAGACTGAAAAGAGTCTTGATG
>JBBPCY010003969.1:0-15000 GCA_037974405.1 Brachyalestes nurse
GATATAATGATCAGTGTCAGTCAGATACCACTGTTTCTTCAAAAACGCTTAGCATATGATTATTATATGCTAATTATGCCAACTATCATGCAATATATAACTAGCTTCATCACAAAAACTGAACGTGCGGGAAAAACTAAACACAGATTTGAAAACCCACATAAACTTGATTTTGACCTGTTGACCTGTGTTACCACATTATCATGCATCCATAAATATAATAAAAAGGTACAAGAGAACTGTTGATATATGCGCATAGGTCCCTAACCCTGGTCCTGAGGTGTCCCCATTAGGCGGTTTCTCTCTATGTGCAGGGCAGGAGGTACTCCAGGACCAAGGTTGAGAATCACTGCTGTATATATTTATATTAATATTTATTAGCATAGGGTTAGAATGTGATCAAACACCTGGAATCATGGTTCCATCAGAAAGGTTGCACGTTTGCTATTAGGCCTGTTTGACTCATATCTGTGAGAGAAATTTATGTTACTAGTCAGAACACTGCAGCAAGAGGCAATACAGTGTAAATCCAAAGTTAAGTCTAATTACAGCTAAATTAATTACTTAATTGCCCCCCTCTGGCCACTCTGTGGCTGTGACTCCAAAATGCATGCATGTTCAGCTGTCCAGAGCAAAAGTGAAACTGGAGTTGCAGTTTATTTCAACCAATTCAACGTCTCTTCTAGCCGCTGAAACACCGACTTCGTACAATACACTTTGTATGTGACGTGCAGCGAAATGCAACACATTTCAACAATATGACTGGCTGCTGCCAGGCAAATTTCATTGCTTTTTCTCTGCAAAAAAAATCTCCACTCTTTAGCACCTTCTTACTGTGCCTCACTCAATTGTTGCTCTCACAATCCACGGATGACGACAGCTGGTTGTTTCATTCAACAGAATGAAACTAAAAATCATTTCGCTCCACTGTAATGGAAATGCAGTGCTGCCGTGTACAGTGTAACTTTGCTGCTACAAAACGTAACAGAGAACTGGTATCAGAATCAGCACCAATGGCTGTACCCCTCACATCTTCTCCTTCTCCCGAGACAGTGACCCTCATCAGAGCTTTAGGCCCAGCAGGCATGGCTGTGACTCGCCCTCCTCTTCCGCCCCCTCTCCTCCCATCCCTCCGTTCCTCAGAAGCTGCTTAGTGTCTGAGGGCCACGCCAGCGCTTTGAGCACACACTCTGTCTCTGAGCGGCATCATGCTTTTATTCCTCTCTCTGTCTCTCTCTCTCTTTTTCTTTCACATACACACACATGCACTCATATATACCTTCCATCTCTCTCCAATGAGGCAGTTCATTGATCTGTGGCTGTATGCTCAGTGCACATGCACAGAGCGGTGATGCACGCACCCACACACTCATCCCTCCTGCAGAGCTCCATGGTAGATGAGCACACAGACACACACACACATACACATACCCCATTCTCTTAGATAAGGATTACGACAGGATTACTGATGGACAGAGCCCAGTGTGATCAGCACTGGCAAGACTGTTCTTTTCACAAGAACTCTGGAGCTCCATTTGTTTTTTTATATGAATAAGATCATTTGATTGTTAGCAGTTTGATTTTCACACCACTACGCTCTCATGCACGATGTGATACAATGAGAATGCATTCGTTCTTTACTGCCAAACTGGAACAAATCATTCAAAGAATTACTTTTATCACTCTGACTCAACAGACCAAATGAATCCCTGCGGGGGGTATAATTTCATAAACTCAGTATTAGGAAGTATAATATTCTGTCTATTTATAATGCTGCCATTTTTCAAAATGTTCCTGCCACACTGATCCAACCTGGTTGAGACTGATGTTCTCTAGGCCTTTTACCCATAAAACTTCACAAAACTCCTGAGACAATCATATGAATGATAGACTAAAGGACCACCCTTGGTCCTGTAACCTCACAGCACGTTTTCACATCTACAGCCAGAAGATAAGAGAGAGGCTACAAACATCAAGCCTTTAGATGATTTATTAACTCCCAGCTGCTTTGGCCTCTCTGCCATCATCCCCTGCTATGAGAGACTACTTTAATATTTCAATATACACAGAAACAACCATATAAAACAATTATTAGTGTATCTATCTCCCAGAAGGCAACACTGATGAAGACAAATACAATATCAGAAAACAAACCACATAACTGAATAACTGACAAGTGACCAGACAAAACAACTATAAAAATGAATAGAACAAATGTGACTAACTGCATTTTGGGCTTGTTGGAAAGAGAAAAATTCAGTGTACTAGGGCATTAACACAAAAGTCGACTAGACGACTTCTATCAGGCAGAGTCTATCAGACTAGTTTTTTTCCTCTCTGTGCACGCTTGTACATGCAATGCAGTCTCTGCCACTGACTGGCTGATGCTGACACGCGTTCCCTGACTTAACCAATTATTGTAGTCCTTTCATAAAAGGGGCGGTACCGAGGGAAAGGTAAACACAGCCACAACAAGGCGAGAGACACGGCAGCAGAGGAGACAGATACACATCACATGTGTGGAGATACTTCACTCTAGACACACAAACAGCGCGGTGAGCTGCACAATCTGCAAGTCTGTGTTAAAGTACAGTGACAGTACCAGCGTTCTGCAAGGCCATGTGACACGGGACTGCTAGCTAGCATGCTTTTTATTGGTTTATTTATCACATTTTACACATTGTATTGGAAGTCATGCGTAATGTAAAGAATGGCAGTTGTTCCATTCACCACCACTGTGAACATTTTCTCCAGTTTCACATCAAACCCAATCAGAAACACTGTGTTTACATCTCAAACACTTAATTATGAGGAAATTATAGACAAATATTAGACAAATAAAACTCAAAACCCATCGAATTTCAAGGCATTTCGGATCTGTTGGAGTTTTCTTTGTTGTATAGCAGAAGCACCAGTCCTGATGACAAATGATTAAATAAGTCAACCTCACAAACATGATCAGACTATATCTATTAAAATCTGCAATTCCAAGCTACAGAAGCCAGTGTTAATGATGTTCTGAGGGGCGTTCGGCAGATGGGGGTTTTGATACAGGTACCAGGAGCAGTTGGTATTGGAGTGAACTCAAGCTGCAGTGTTGCGGTCTGAGACTGCTTCTAAGTAAAGGCAGTGTACTAAAAAACATAAAGGGGGGCTTCCAGAGGCCCCGGTGAGAGAGGAGTGTGTGATGACTCACTGTGCCTCTCTCCCTGCAGTGTAATGGGCCTTTCTCTACTCGGCTCTATGGAGGCTGATTGGAGCCTGTAGACATGCAGGTTCAAATCAGCACTCTATTCACATCCACCTGCCCCGACTCGACTCTGCCCGGCACCGACACGCCTAGGACCGGTTTAGGAAGATTCAATTCGGATGTTAATAAAGTTTAGTCTGTTTCAGCCCCAGACTAGGCTTTGTCTTTGCTTTATTTCTTCCCTCTCAGCCATGAGGTTTGGATGGCAGTGGGGACATAGGATGCTAGGAAGCCAGTGGGTACATAGCTCATTTGCATATATCTATCTTAAAGGCACGGTAACCAGGACATGCTAATTATGGCAAATTAATTATGGCACTTAAACCCACACAGACATCATAACAGAGGGGAATCAGCATAAAATACAATTGAAATGTAGGATATGGGCCTTTGGAAACATACATGGGTCCAAAAAAGGATAACACAATTAAAAGAGGGTAATTTTTGCGGCCAAATATGGCAGTGTGCGGTCATGTGCGCTCTGGGTTTGCGTCGTCTTTCCTTTGCCTGCACCTCCGAGGGCTCCGTTTGATATTATAGTGGTTTAACGAGCCGGCTGTGTGTTCGGATGATAGCATTAGAGAGTGGGAGAAAAATACTTGCTGGAAACCAACCTTTTTTTACTTTAGCAAGCTGTTTATGTTGTTAAAGACACCCCCCTTTTCCTTGAGCAAGCTGTTTACAGCATTAAAGACCCCCTCATCCGCGCCCCCCCCAGGCTTGAAAGCTGTGTGCTGTGGCTCCCTGACAGAATCTTAATGCTCTTTTGCCTGCGACGTGTCCCCAAAGGTGAGGTGATTAATTGTTGATGTCAAGTGCGGTTTGTGAATTCACAATTAAGAGCTCACTTGTTATTTTGATTATGTACATTAGGGAGACATTTATCTCCAAAAGTGCTGGCATTTAATCCTGATTTTAACACTGGAGAGTGAGAGAGAGTGCCAGCGAGAGAGAACCAGCGAGCGAGGGAGGGATCGGTGATTAACTAGAGAGCGTCGACTTCATTGATAAATAAACGAGCCCGGCTGATGGAGCCCAAAGAGCCGTCGACACAAGCGGGCGTGGATGTAATGTTTCAAGCCCTAATCTGAATCCCATGACCTTGTCACCACGACTGACCGGCTACGGCCGTAAAACGTGATGCGAGGGCATTGGAAAGTTAGTATTCCCCCCCACGTACCAGCGCAATGGGGTGTAAGCAATGGGCTCTGAATTATGGGGAAGGTTTATGCTCTAGGTGAGGCCGGGAAAGCATTAATCTTTCATCTTCTGTCGATACTTTGGCACAACACATGGAGGAAGAGGGATTAGAATGTGCCGCAGCCTTGGTCAGCAGCTTCTCCAGGCTGTTTTCGGTACATTTCAGCCTTGGGACGCCAGTAACTCTGTGTGTGTGTGTGTGTGTGTGTGTGTGTGTTGGACAGTACAGTGCATCTTCTCCACCGTACTTAGAGACGTATTAGTCGTGCTTCTACTTAAACCTCTTAAAAAAGTCACATCCTGGAAACGCTGAATCGCATCGCATGTTTGTTTTCTGAAAAGCCCCCCAAAAAAGTGTCACTTCCCTGCAGATACTGACGGGAAATCACCGCCTCCTGCAGGAGCTTGGGAAATGGACCAGGTGTGTAGAATCAGGCCTTGATTAGAATAATCTAGGCAAAGTACCGAGATACAGGAGTGAGGAGATCTTTGTCACCGTCTGAGTACAGTTATATCCCATTTCCGCAGAGGCATACACAGCAATAAACAATTTAATTACAATAACAAATAGTAATGTAGAAATGAACCCAAACACTACAACTGAACCACACATAACTATAGAAATGAATGAACACATTTAAGTCCTTAGTTGAGGAAAATTGCACATAAAGAGGGAGAATAAATAAATACGATTATAGACATGTTAATGATCTGCAGATGGGTTACTGTGCCTTATTTCAAGAGAATGTGTCTTATTTTTGGTCTAAATAGAAAAATAATCTTGCCAAGCATGTTTCACTTAAGAAAGTTAGTCTTATTTTAAGAAAATATATCTAACTTTTTCTTAATAAGATTTTCCAGCTAATATCAAGAGTTTGCAAATTATTCCAGCAAAGAAACAAGATTGTTTTCCTTATTTTAAGACTGAGATCACTTCTCAATTTAAGAATCTTAGGAAATAACAGCAATTGACTGTGAATAACAAAAAACATTTGTTATTCACGGGTTTGACAAAAAAGATTGAACAACTTTTTACAAAAAATCCATTGGCAAATGGAGGGCTTTTCTTGAGTGAGTCCCTTTTTCTCTGACAAAGCTGTTAACAAAAGGTTAACCAGATGTTTGTTGATGTTGTTTAAAATTTGTTCCCCTGGAATATTGTTCCAAACCAGCAACTGCAGTCTATTTGGTGTCAGCAGCAGAATGTTACTGTTTTTTTATTTAGTATTTTACTTTGTGTTCTGCTGCTGTCCTTAACTGTGTTTCTGCTGTCTTTTGGTCTGTCATTGTGTAAGGTGGTCTTGCAGTACACGATATACACAATGCTGTTAAATAACCTGCTATTAGATAGTATATGTTGATTTAAAAACAGATTTTAAATAAAAAAATGCTAAAAACAAGAATGCTTCTGCTGTCTTGATTTAAGACTATCATTGATTTTATTTATTTTAAGAAACTCCCATGAGCCTTTGCAGACCAGCACGAGTGGCTGTTTATGTGTGTTTTGGGGATATTAGCGGGGGGTAGAAATGTGTTATGTGTTATTATGTGTTATATTTTGTTGTTATCTGTGTTATTTGTGTGGTTTGGAGCGTTATCCACTGGAGGGTAGTGATGGCTGAGAGGGGCGGGGTAGTTGGTTGGAGTTGGGAGTACACCCTGCTGAGTCTGTGTTTTGAAGCTGTGAAGCTGAAGATCAGTGTGTCATCATCCTCTCGCTCTCACGCTCGCCACAGTATCTTAATGTAAGCTTTCTTTGCTAGTTACTAATCTTACATCAAGGTATCAATTCTTAAGGTCAGGTGAATCCAAACAATAGTTTTTTGCTTGGAGTTGCTCTTATTTTAAGAAACTGTCTTATCGCAAGCTTATTTTCCTAGTTATTAATCTTATATCAAGGTATCAGTTCTTAAAGTCAGCTGAATCAAAACAATAAAAAGCACATTTTTTTGCTAGTTGTTACTCTTTATTTTAAGACATACATTCTTTAGTCAGAAAGTGCATTTCCTCATTTTTTCCCCTCACAGTTCGATACAATTCTAGCATTTTTGTCTAATTTTAAGGCACATTATGATTTTTTTAGTTGGTAGACTTTTTTCTAGGTTTAAGAATTCCCCACTGGCGGATTTTTTCTGCTCAATACAAGACAATTTGACTAGATTCAGGAATATTAAGCTTATTTCTAGAAGGGCAGTGCAAGGTGGTGATAGTCAAGCAGGAAAGACCTCCCTAGCTTAGCCATTAACATGCGGCCTTTGACCTCCCACCTCCAGCTAGGTGGAATGGAACCTTAATGGAGGCCAGACACCTAGCCAGGGCAGCCGTGCAGCCCGCTGGAAGGACGACTATCTTCAGCATGCAGGCACCCACTCGTTTTTCCAGCCTTTTCAGTTTAGCAAGGAGAAGGAGAATAGGAGAGGAAGTTTATACAGCAGACTTTGGAGGGCTGCAGCAGTACAGCTATTTATAAAACTAGCAATCCCTTGCTAAAATTAATAAATATGCACAATTGAAGGCATCCTGTTATTTTGTGGCCAGGACTGAGGAAGTTATTTTGTGGCGCACTGATAATTTTGGTTAGAACACGAGGCTATATATACTGTCAGCACTGCTCCCTCCCAAGTTCCAAATGAAAATCCGGTGTTTAGGAAAACAACTGTGAGGGGTAGGGGTGGGGGTTGGGGTGGGGTCCTTTTTAGCCTCTTGACTGAGAAATACAGGGAGCACAGTTTGAGAGCGGTTCCCAATCCTGTCAGAGTCATTGTCACAACCGAATGCGGGAGGATCTTTGAAAACTGATGTGGTCACTGTGCAAGTACAGCCAGGAAATAGTTTCAAGGGCACACTAATATTCCAGATGTTCTCGCGTATAAACAACTGGGGAACAGCTCTGTGGAAATTCGATTGGGAGGCTGAGCTGTGCAACAATGCTGCAATGTCTATCGCTTTAACATATCTGCCTGCCACTGGCAGTGGTCACTGAAAGTAATTCTCCTGTGCCAATCCAGTTCATTGAAACTTTCTACAAAACATAACTGAGTATGGCTACATTTGTTCTGGTTGAGGCAGAAGGAAGAGTGGTTAGCAATAGTTTGGTGGGAGAAACTCAAGAGTCAAACTCAAGAGTACTCAGCCTGTGCTCCCCTACTAACCTCCTCCACCGGTTGTCACCTGTCTCTGGATAACCTTCAAAGCAATTTGGCGCACCTCTCAGAGTTCATGTGTCCCAGGGGAAACTTAAGTGGCATTTCCTACCAAGGGCAGTACCATAAAACCCAAGCGAGGGCTAGAAGACACAGAATGGCTTTTATGGCTTAATGGACATTGTTTTACAATAACCTCCCCAAAAGCTTTTTCTCAGCACATATCATGATGGGATTCTCTGCCTTTAAGCATGACAGTGGGCCAAAATTTATGGACATACTAAGTTCTCTCAAGTACAATAAAAAATAATACTAATATATAAAATTATATATACACTTTGAACTCTTTTCTGCTTAGATGATTTGTTGATGTTATCCTTTAAAAAGTAATGGCTCCAGAATAATCACTTGCTTTAATATATTTTTCTAAGACAAATCTTTAACAGTAAAAACATATGTACAAAAATGGGTCAAAGGTACACAATCAGTTGAAAGGTTGAAGGAACCTAAAGCTTCTTTTTTTGGGCACGTATATTTATATAGTAATATATTTTGGTTGTCAGATCAAACCTTCTGTCTCCAAAACAACTATTATATCTATCTATATGTCTATATGTATAGTTGTTCATATAGAGATATAGATAGGACATATTTTCTAGAAATGATCATTTATTAATTTCTTTGTTTGTTTGCTTGAAATCAAAAGAAGTTTTATAACTCTAAGAATGTTACATTAAGGAAATCCATAACATTTAGCACTTAACGCGAAAGTTAACGCGTTATTGTCGTGTTGACGCATTATTTACTTAACGCCAACAATTGGTTTATCGCGCGTTAACGCAGGTTTTTAAAATTTTTTTGTGAAAATTCGGTGCTTTCATCGAAGTAATGCGAGTATTGAGCTATTTAATATGGACAAAAGTAATGGGACACCTCACCCCATTACTCGCTCCCATTACTTCTGTCCGTATAAAACGCCTGACCATTACACCAAATGTGACTTTAATAACACTGTATTGAGATAATGTTCGAAAAGTGCACTCATTTTGCTCATCAGATGTAATCAAATGTCAATAGTAAATATTGTGATAGCACCTAGCAGCTAATGTTAGCGTTATGTGTATTCATGTAGTCTAGATGTTGGCATGTCACGCAGGGATTTTGTAGTGCACTAACTAGTTGGTGAAATTGACAGTTGGAATTGGCTGATTCCCTACATAGTGAACCAGTGCACTTTTTGAGCTTTCATGCAGCTGCTATAATGGTTCTGCCCCCAATGCTCTGGACTCTGAGGGGAACTTAACTAGATAAAACGTGAATGCCCTGCAGTGGCAAATAGCTTTGGTTTTATATTTGATTTGATTACATTAATGTTTAAGTTGAGATTTACAGAAACATTTAAAAAAAAGATTTAAAGAACAATACACTAGTTTTGAATTAATGATTTCATTTTGCATATAACAATGCGAATAATTAATTGTTGCCCAGCATTAATATATATGTATATATGCATATGTGTAAGATTGTTTTTGAAAAAATGTTGTTGACAGTATGGACTGTCATTAAAAAACATATATCTGCATAAAGCAAACATATTTGTCTTCTCCTATGTTGATAAGAGTATTAAAAACAGGACAGACTTAAAAGTTTAGGACAGACTTAAAAGTTTAGGACAGACTTAAAGGTGTGATTAATCGCGAATTAACTATGGCGAACATGAGAGAGCCCTAGTAAATATAGAATGTTACATTATGAAGACGTTATCATGAGAGATTATGGCCCACATGCTGAGGAAATGACTTTTTAACTCCAGGTGTATGCTTGTGACTTTCTATTCCTTTAAAACAAGCAGCTCATGTGACCAGTAATAAGTGAAGCAAAATACAAAAGCAACAGTCATGACCACGATAAACCTCCAAACAGCCCTCAATCAGCTGGCATTGTAGTTCTGCAGATGTAACAAGTTAGCAATCTACAGCAGACTAGCAAAAGGGAAGGTTGGTGGCTAAACATAAATAGGCCTGTTCAGTTCCGGAGAATTCTTCCATGTCGTCACCATGTCCAGGCCTCCGATGGAGCGAGCAGGCAGCAGGGGCCACCGTGACCCCAGCCCATTGCCGTGGGATATGAACAGGAGCCAGCTTGGCTTGTTTAAGCCTTGTTTATGGCCTCTGAAAGGCAGGAAGTGCCGCTAGGGATTCCTGTCGGACCTGTCTTGTAGTTAATTTTACAGCCACATTTTATTTACTGATGGTTATGCCGGGGCCCTTGTCATTCACGGGGGAAACAAGCGCAGTCTGAGCTTGTTACAGCCCCGCCTCTTCTTCTCTGCCTTTCCATTCCTTGAAATCTCCCGCCGTCTACTTTTGTGTCAGCATCCCCGTTCCAGTTATGATGTTATCATTACTTTCAATCAGCATGTCTGGCCCACCAGCACTTTTCCTTGGGCATCAGAACCGTTTGTTTATTCCACTCATAATATAATTCCACAGAGGATGTTTTGATTTGCCACCAGGTCTGTTTCTGATTTGAGCTTGTAGAAGCAAGGAGCTAACTGAGGTCCGCTGTCCTGCAAAAGGTGAATCACCAGCATCATTAGGTGTTAAAAGATTAAAAAAGCATGCTGTAATTTGATACAATTTGCTCCCCACTTGCAGATTATTGCTAGCAGAGAAAATCTTAATCCCTACCTTATTTAAGAATAAAGCTAAAGTTGAAAATGAGATTATTTTGTTGTTAGTCTTAATTTGATTAACGTTATTGTAAGTACACTATTGTTTCATGCAAAGAGAAACTATCTTTATTTTTAACATTTTTGTCATTTCTTGACATTCTATGACTAGTTGACATGCTAGTTTGTAGTGGGCACTTTGGGTCCAACACTTTGGTGCACATGTGTGATTTTCTCTTGACTCTGCACCTTCGAGTGCACCTTCCACCCCCAATCCTCACCATGTTCTACAGAGGGACCATTGAGAGCATCCTCTGCAGCTGCATCACAGCCTGGTATGGGATCTCAAGACCCTACAGAGGAGTGTGAGGACAGCCAAGAAGATTATTAAGGTCTCTCTCTCCTCTGTCATGGACATTTACACTAAACGCTGCATCTGCAAAGCCACCGGCATTGTGGACGACCCCTCACACCCCTCGCACACTCTCTTCTCACCCCTCCTGTAGCACTCCACTGCCAAAATGGGGAACAGTTTCTTCCCTCAAGCCATCAGACTCCTCAACCGGAACTGAAACTAAAAACTGTCCACCCAAAACACACAACTACTCAGACTTTAATGACCTGTGTAAATACACATCTATTTATTACACGGCACATTTACTGTCCTGTTGCTGCTATATTTGCACATCATATTTATTGCTCTTGTAACAACTTCTGCATTTTTGCACACACTCTTGCTGCTAGAATAAAGTACCTGTCAAAATACTGTACTCATCCAATGTTGTTATGTCTTGTCTTGTCTAATCGTATTGTTGCACTTGTGTTTCTTCCACACTTTTGTGTCTTGTTTGCGCTTGGGGTCTTGTGCTGTTCTGTCCTGTTCTGCTCTTGCGTTGCACCATGGTCCTGGAAGCACGTTATCTCATTTCACTGTGTATGGTCGAAATGACAATAAAACCTACTTGACTTGCCTTGAAATTCTGTTTATTCAAAATATAGGTTGAATGTGAATTTTATTAAATATTATTATTCATTTTAATAATGTAATAATGTTTTAATAGAAGATCAGTGACTGGGACTCCAGACTTATAAAGGACAATAACTATCAAGACTCACATTTCTGCTATCGCAGATGAAAGATTTTAAACATTAAACTTCATGTTAAAGATTTTAAACCATGGCTTAGTGCTCTAACCTTAGTTCATAATTTGTGGAATATAGTTGCACTGTATTTTATAGCAATTCTTTGCATTTCAAGTCATAAAGTCACAAAGTCATAAAGTCTCAACTTTTGGCTTTTTATGTCCCTTTTGCTTTTAAACACATATTCAGTTTGGGAACATAAATGAACTGCACAATATTTTTCTATTTAAAAGCTTATTAATAAGTCCAAACTAACCCCTCTTTGGAGAGGTAATGTAGTTTCCCTTTAAAACAAAACTGGAAGCTGCAGGACCATGATGTGCCTTTGCGGTCACAAATACAATGTATTTTGAGGAACAAATGTACCTGGACAGTAACTTTTTTATGACAGTGTGTGATCAGTGTTTTTAATAGGACAACTTTCTTATGAAGCACTCTTCTGTAAGGAATGGCTTTTAGATTGGAGGATAGCTTGGCACTATACTGTTCAACTATCACTAGCATCTAGCAAATCCACAATCAGGCTAGAATCTTCTTCTGAGTTGAATGTATGAACCTCATTTTATTTAACCTTTTTTACGTAAGTCCTTTTTTTCAGCAGAGAGGGGCTGTGCTCCTCTATTCACGTGGCACCTGGCGCTATCCCAGGGTGCAATGCTTCAGGGCCATGTTTATGTGGCCAGGCAGCCCTCATGTGACAGATAAAGGCAGGCAGAGCAAACAGGAGCTGAGATAGCACACTGATAGAGTGTTCCTGCTGCTTCCGGTGCTGCATATTTGCCATCTGAAACAAGTGGGCTATAAGTGGTGTGTGTGCATGTGTGTGGGTGGCTGGCTGAAAGAGTGAGTAGGAAGAAAATATTTTTTTGGTTTGATCAAAACTGCTGTTAATATTGTCATTTGCTTCGCTATTAAAATGCAATTATAGAATTACTTAGTTAATTTTGAAGTTTATTACATAAAATACATTTTTATTTGATTTCTGTGTAGGCTTTCTGTGTAGAAATGATTGAGTCTGCACTTCTAATGCTCTGGTTGTTCTGTGGAAATGACAAAAATGGGGCATTTTTTTAATGTTTTGTTTTTTGTTCCTATAAGACTTTCAATATTAATGATATTCAATAGTTATGATCAATTACCTGCTAATCTACTTAGAAACACTGATGTGGTACTGTTAGACAGTTTTGAATTACCACTTTTGACAGATTTATTTTTAATATGCTTGATTTTTTTAATATGCCCAATCCCTCAACCACCTTCTTAAAATCCAAAGATACTTACTTGATTGTAATACTTGATGGGATAATTCTAATAGCATAATATAAAATCTGATTCAGAAGTTTTTCCACCTCAGCCTCACTTTGGATTTCAAGACAGCGGTCCTGTGACACGAACAAATGAGCTATGAGTGAGAGGTAATTCACAGTGAATGACACCATGCTTTCTTCCCCACAGGCAATGATCACAACCTCTAAGGGTTAAAAAACCTGGCTGCTGCTCGGGCCTGCCTGAACCTGAAGTACAAATATTGTCAAATACACATCAAAGAGCATGCCAGGAGTCAAACTGTGACATTTAATGCCCTGTTTCTACTCAAACACATTGCCTGAAGAGGAGCTTTTCCACATCCAATGTCGCCATCAATCACATTACCAGCATAGACACCACAGATATTGGAGCCACTGCTTGTCCATTAAATAGGGGCAGTTAATTAAATGCTTTGGGCTGAAGTGTGAACTACAATGCTGGCCATCCACCTGAATAAGCATTAAGAGCCAGTGTAGGGGTAAGATATAGAGCTAAGGAAAGGGGAAGAGAGAGAGGAAGAGATGGACAGACTCAGACAGAGGCCTCATTCAAGGATTGAGTTACCCCACTCAAGGGAGGGTCCTGTGCTCTATCTTTCCATATTCCAAATTCTACTCTCCTTATATTTCCAGGACAGGAAAGAGAGGGGACGACAGCTGAGGCTGCTGCTTAGTACTGTCTCTCAAGCAGTTCAGAAATGCTTTATCTCCAGTTGAAACGAGGATTTGGCCAAAATAACATGTCCAATTTTCCTTTTGCCCTAAACTGGTGCTTTAACTGGTTGGGTAATTAAGCCTGAATCCCAAAATCTGACCTGACCTACTAAGTTTTGAGTCCAAACTTGTCCTGAGCCCAGCAAACGCTTGCCCAAAGCCAATTCAAACCACATTATCAAGGTTGGAGTTTGAAACCTGAGCTCAAAAATTTTTTGCCCAAAACGGACTCAGACCAGCACATGGTCACTGAATAAAACCTGATATATTTAATGAATACAAAGAGTAGGTAAACACCAAGTTACAGCAGAAGGCATTATATTATTGAGAAATAAAGCAATGACAATGACTTTTCTTTAATACATTTTTTCATCAAGCAGTGTTTGTGTGTCACGCAGTATAAGAGGATCTAGGAACCTGAAGCTTTCTAAAGGACCATTTATGGTGCAGTTTGCAAACAATAAAGCTATAAGCTTCCTTGTGTCTGCAGTGCTAAACTGAAGCAATCATGTCTGGACTGATGAACTACACATAGGAATGGGGAAAACTGTAAACTTTCTCAAAAATACTCACTGGAAATGAACGTTTTTGACATTATTGAGAAAGAAGTGATGAACCATTCCAGCAAATCATCTCCAATTATACAATCTAATTCTCAACTTGTTTGAAACTAGGCTGGGAGCTGGTTTCAACCAGGCTGGGACATTTTTTGTTTGGCTTTTTTTGCATGCAGCTCTCAGTAAAGAGAGTATTTTCATTATTTCACATAGAAGCAGCAGCACCTCCATCATCACAGCTCTCCACTCTTCCACATTCCATCCATCCTCAGCAGTGCGTGACAGCCAAGGCGTGAACACCAGGCACAAAACAACAACACGGTTGGTTTCACCGCAGAGAGAGGCAGCCTTTTGTGCCCCAGAGCACTTGCAAAGGCCGGTGGCAAGACCGAAGCTTTCCAAATCCTTTTTAATGTTTAGTCCCATGAATGAACTTTGGGGAAAAGATTTTGCAGATATGGTAGAAGAAAACTTCAGTTGTTTTTGTCTTACAGACATGATTACATTGTTGGAGTTCTAGGAGATTGTCTCAGTTTAAATCTGTGTTAATGTGCCAAGTTCTTAACAATATTTTAATAATCTTTGACTATTATGCTGCCTGGTGACCATAGCCTACTGTTAAAGACTCTGTATCATGGGGAAAAAAACATTTTTCTCATTAAAAAAAACTTTGATGTACTGTGTAAGCACTAGCAAAACATGCAGATAACTCTCCAGTCCAAACAGTCCATATACAGACACCAAGCTGCTTTTGTGATGCCAAGAAACCCATTGTTTATCTATACAGCCGACAGCTGTTTAGCTCCACCCATTCACAATGGAGTGTTTCATTACATTATATTTTGTTAGCATTTTGTGTCATTCATAATCGTGGTAAAACCACTGTAATGCACAGCTTATGACACAGTGTCCATGAAAGAAACCTTGAGGACCGGGCCAGATTTGAGCCAAGCCCAGGAAAGGTTTCAAATCAGTGTGGGAAATCGGGAATGCACAGTATGCCAGATTAGAGGAA
>JBBPCY010004024.1:0-16103 GCA_037974405.1 Brachyalestes nurse
AGAACAAAACTGAGTTTATTAGAAGCTAAAGAACACATCTTAACCAGGGGTGCCAATAATTATGGAGGGCAGTGTATGACACCAATTGCACCTGTAAAGACCACAAGCCTGCGCTTACAGAAAAACATCCCAAATATTTTCAAGCAAAAGAGACAATCACTGCAGATGAACCATTTTAGCTGCTCCACACCCAACCCCCACCACATTTTCAACTAATAGCTAATACCATTTTTGGCCATTTTAGATTAAACAGACATCTTGAAGCATGTAAAAGACATTATATGCCTTTTCAGAATCTTGCAGAAACCCACTAGTTGGGCTGTAGCTTGTATTCTCAGTCACTGACATATCAGTGACTTCCACAAGGCCTAGAGTGACATTTTCCTCCCCAAATACAATAAATCAAAATGACTGCACTGAGTCTTCTGTCACTTCCTAATTATTTTAGTGCTTAATCTGACACTAGTCTAGGGCCTTAATCCCTAACCAGTGGGGCAGCCCACTTAGCTATGTCTACATAGATACAATGGATGAAAAACATCCTGATTGCATTATTTTTTCGCTGAGCATTTTAGAATTAACTATTGTTTATAACTAAAACTTTAGTACTGAAGAAGCTACTGAGTATACATTCAAGAATTATTCTATTGAATTAAAATGAGCTAAAAATTTGAGTCTGAAGGCCTAAAAGGCTCTAAAGGTCCCCTGCTGTTGATGGCTTTACTTATTGCTACAGTCTTAAGTATTAATATAATTACAGAAAGATGCTTTTAGGGCTGTAGATTCTCTTACTGTCTCCACATCCTCCATCAAGTTATAGGCAAAGTAGAGAAGTAATGTGTCAGAAACTGCGGTTTGAGACTAAAAGTATAACCATAGCAGCACCTCCAAAACCTCAACTGTATTAAAAGTGGCCACCGTCTGTTTTCTCTCAGCCATTCCTTTTAAATTTGCCTACCTGCTCCTTATTAACTCCTGCTTAAGTGTCATGTTTACAAGAAGGGCAGGCTTCCATTAAAACGTTCATTCAAAGCTTTCACTACATTACCTATTACCATCACTCACACTCCATCGTCCCTCGTGTTATTCCTTCTCGTTTGGAGAGTGCTGAGAGATTGTAGATAAAGGCAGCTGAAACTCATCTTGTAGGTGGATGACATTAGCCCTATTGCTATATGGTTTAGTTCTGAAATGATGACTTCGACTTGGTTTCTAAGTGGTTAAACGTGGGCCCACTTCAAAACCGCATTAGTCAGAAAGGCCCAGGAGGCACCAGCAGCGTGCTCAGCTCATTTGGTGCCCTGTGTTTGCTGTGTAATTACAAAACCACAATGGCCAAATGGAGATCGATGACTGACCGAGAGGCAGTCGCTGATGGAGGGAGAAAAAAAGCACACACTCAGCTGAGCACTTCAAATACCATGGAACACAACATGAAATGTCACAACAAGCCATCACTGTCGAACACCAAGATTACCTGGTGGCAAAAGCATATGCAGCAAGTCGTGCAAAACATCTAGCATTGAAAAATCAATGGGTCTCAATCGTTAGCTCACATTCTGTTGTGGTATCAAGGGTATAAGCTCTTATTCCATTCCATTTCAAGGTAGCAAACTATGGCCTAACAGGAGAGATTTTAACCCAATTTGCCAAAAGCGATTCCACCCGCCCCCTGAGAGAGTGAATACCTTGAGACACAAGGAACGAGACACCACATATTTGGGTGGGTGGTTCAGCATGCTAACTGTCCATGCTCAGTATGTTACAGCTTTTGTGGCATACTGCTCTGCTCCTTTTTTTTCTCCTAATTTTTATTTTATTGAATCAGGCCTTAAGCCAGGCATGAGACTCTAGAGCTTAAATCAGCAGGAACAAGGACAGGGTTCAGTGTCTCTAATTTGTCCAGACACAGAATAGAAATGGCACCACGACACTCAGAAGGGCACCAGTGTAATGAGTCGTTCATGTTACAGACAGCGTCAAAGAGACGATGCCCAGCTTCTTCAAGTGACAAGACACTTTAGAGTGAAATCAATAAGAGAAAGACTCGGTGTGCAGGAATGAGAAAAAAAAGTGAGTAAGCGGGCTAAAATATGGAGCCCGTTCTCTCATCTCACTTTTTTACCCGACATAGTCTTGCCTCCGCTCATTGCGTTAACACATATCTAGCCTTGACAAACAATATCTATCACAATTTGAAATACATTTCCCAGTCTCCTAGACACTGGCAGGATTACATACATGAACAAGTATGTAACATGCACAGACAAAACTGTAGGCAAATACTCTGCAGGATCCAAGCCTCACAACTCTTTCCTAGGGCTCATCTGATCAGTACTTGTGAACAGTAACCTTGAAACCTCTGAAAAAAAAGAGTGTCTCTGAAGAGTCTTTCACTGGAAGAAAAAATGGGTGACATTTATGTATAAGAGAAAATAGTAGGTATGTTCATTCGGCTCCATGTTTAGTATTCTGAGGATCTGTAGAAGAGATAGAACTTCAAGCTAAACAACCAGGAAAAACGCTGAGCTTTATTCTAGGTTCTTGATCCCAAACAAAGATAAACGAACACACAGAGATCAGTGCTTTTCAATTGATAGAGGTTTACTTGGGTACTCGATGGTACAGGACATCACCCTTCCTGATAGCTTGCCCGCTCCAGGTCTCCTGGATATTTACACATTGAAAGGGGGATGTTATCCTAAATAAACCCACCCAAAATCAAAAAGTAATTCCACGTTTGGCCAACTACTGCAACAACCAGTTCTTTCCCCATGTCCCAGTGGCTACTGGAAAGAAAGATGAGAAAAGAAAGAAAGATAAGAAAAAAAAGAAAGATAACTGCTATGAGGCCTGGCGCTGTGATACCAGACTTTGACTCTTGCTCACGCCAATTTCTCCCTTCAAACGTCCATCCCAAGGTTCATTTAAGCTATAGACTTCGAATCGGTAAAACAGCACTGTTCTAGGACAGGCCATTGACTTAACTCAGTTTCACGATAACTGAGATTAAGGACGTCTGGACCAAAAACCAGCCCAAAGCATTTTTCCAGTGGATCAAATCACTACTAGCTGGCTAGTTTCATGCAGCAGTTTAAGACAAACAACAACGTACTGTTTTAAAACAAGAGAAAATTTCCACCCTGTGAAACTTGTGAAGAAGGGAAGATAAAAAAGTTTGGCTGCCAGATTTTCCTATTTTTCTCTCTCAGTGGTAGATGCACAAATTACTGTGCATCTACAACTGGACCAAAATTACCAGTCCACCCTGACTAGAAATCAAAGATAGTTTTGTTCAGAAATTTGGGTCTAAACTATCCTGTTTATTGATAAATCCTTTAAAAAATAACACTATCAGCACTGGTTGTAGTAAAATGAAATTTCCTCTCAACATATATCCATTCTGTACTATGGCAAAGTCCCATGTTTTTAATCAACGACAAATCCGTCTTATTCTCAACCTGGAACAAAAGCGGAGCAGCCATTTTGGAACAGTTATTCAGTGGTGGCTTCCTCATGAAATTCAAAGACATTCAAACACTATAACCTACAAGACCACGGCTACTGCCAGTATACCCTGATCAAAAACATCAACCGCCACCCTTTAAAGTTACAATTCCTCAAATAGTCTTAGTCATTCATTGTTATATCAAATGTACAAACTCTGTAGATATCAGAGTTTATCAGACATTATATACAAAAGATCCTCAGACATACAGAATACATGAAGTAATATATATCCCATGACAAAGGTTAACTGATACAGTTCTACATGGAACCCACAAACCTTTCTACATGGGCATTAGCCAAAACAATACATGATTAAACTTTTCACCCTCATGATGAAAATGATTACTTCTGTGCCCTTTGACTCCTTCCACATGTTAAAAACTTTTGGTCAGACCAGACTATTTGAGATTCTTAGCCTAAGCCTTCTCTTATGTCCCATCAGTGCATTACTTGGAGATGTTTCCACATTACATGTACCCAAACATCTCTAACAAATCATATTCCTATCACTAACCGTTGCTAAAAAGACCATATTATCGAGCTATTATTGAAAACCCACGTATCCATAATCCACTATACATTTCCATTGTATTGTTATGTCTTTTTATGGTGTATTCTTTGTTGTGATATTCTGCTGCACAGAACTCATATCATGTACTTTGGTATTTAAAAAATAAAAGGAAAAATAAAAAAGGTTTGCCTGTTGCCATGGAGAAACATAGATCGGGAAAGCAATGAGGGCAACAACACTGCAGCGCCAGAAGTTCCTAGAGGGGTTACACAAACCTACACACCCCAGAGAAAACCTCTTTACGAGCTCCCCCCTAGCATATAGATCCCTGCTTTGACAGCACTAAGAGAAATGGGGAAGTAATAGAAAGTGTGTAGCTAAGCTGTGGAGCCCTGGGCACTGAGAGGAACTTGGCAGCGAGATATCAAGTAATATTTATGGGAGTATTTAATCTGTTACTTTCTGCACCTGCTGAAAATAACTGAAGTGGAAAATCGAAGAGGTTATCGCTTCAAATTTGAGAGGCACTAAACAATTAACTCCACTACAAGCTTGTAAACACCTAATATACTTCAGTAAAAGGTGAAGATTCAGGGTGTGTGAATGGGGTTTACAAAGCAACTTGGAGGTCAAGGCTGTACATTTCTACACTATTCATTCAGTTTTCTGTGAAACGTTTCAATGTCACAATTTTTAGTTGAGCTGTTATTGTAGGAGAACAAGTTGGGGAACTGGTTTAATGTCAAATAAGAATTTAAAACCTAAATATACACGGCCAAACCACTTCATTAGTTACACCTACCTTGTGACTACAGTCATTGTTGGCACTGTTTCGTTTGATCCAGTGCCGTTGCTAGGAAGGAATGAAAGTGGGGGGGAGTTATAAAATCCAAGGGGTGCTATAGGAGAGGCATGCCAGTGTATTATCACAAAGGTGCGAACATACTGAGCAAATGACAGCAATACACACTAAGCTTTAGAGCTCGGCATGTCAGATGTTTTTAGTGTTAGGGTTAATCTATGACACTAAACCTAATGAGTTTAATGAGTTAACAATGTTAACATGTTTCTCGTACCTTGGATTCATGAGTTTAATAGGTAATGTGGTCTGCTCCACACACACTTTACTAACATATCGCTGTTACTGCTGATGCTTAGAATCCACGACCAACACTTGCTTACTGGAGGTCCTGTGAGACTGACCACTGTTGAATGGCTTAAAGAATGTGATGCAGAGAAACAAATGGAATACATTTTGTAATTGTGCACCTATATGATGTTATGTTTCTTCTGAAATCAGGGGTTTTAATAGGGAATTTGTCCCCTTCGCAGCAGTAACAGCCTTTACTCTTCTAAGAAAGAGATACTGCTGTTGAATGATTAATCTGGATCATAAACTCTACTCCATCTACTCCATCCCAAAGGGTGGAATGGACTAAATGGAGCGACATCAGTCTACAGAATCCACTTCTAATGCTGGGGAGCATCTCCTTGGATTTATGTGTGGCTGTTTCAGAGCACCCCATTCTATTGGCAAAGCTTTTCTATGGAAATACAAGGTGTGTGTACCCAATCGAACACCTTAAAGCAACTGAATTAATCAATTTGAAGTGGTGTCTTGATACTTACATTTTTCAGACGCTTTTATCCAAAGCGACTTCCATTTCCTAACTACACGGGACAGTCTCCCCGGAGCAACTTGGGGTTAAGAGTCTTGCTCAGGAACCCAGTGGTATGATGAAGGTAGAATTTGAACCCATGAACTCTTGATCCAGAGGCAAGTATCCAACCCACTAGGCCACCATCACCCATACACAGACATGATATAAGAATATGTCTTCTTTGTTAACACAGTGTTTACTTGATGTTACAATTAAATGTTCTCCAATTACTAAACCATGACCCAAGTGTTTCAGTCCTAAACATCTGAATATTATTTTATTTTAAGTCATAAATACTATTCAGAATCTGATATATTTATATTTCAGGAAAGAGTACTGCAAAAGCCTTTCGACTTCCCATTTGCTTACTAGTTTCAAACAGCAAAGTGGGAAGTGATTCATCCGACAATGCAGCCAAAATAAAACAAGCAAACAAATAAGAATGCATGTGTTATAGTCTGAAGGCATTCTCAGTTACTGTTGGGTAGAACTTTGCAAGGACAGCAGGTTGAAATCAGCCCCCAGGCAAAGTCCACGCTCGCCTAGCTATTATTATGCTGTGGGTTTATTTTTGCTGATGTGAGACTGTTGAATGTGGTGAGAGCTGTCTGATTACCCATAGCTGCCTGTTTTCGCTCAGATGACTATTTTAGTTTTAGGTAATGCCGGCTGCCCCTATTACCATCACCATCAGCATCAACACTACTAGGCATTAACACCACCACTGCATGTCTACAGGACAGGAGCAGAGACACAGAGAGAGAAACACGGCCAGAAAAATAGAGAACCAAAGTGAGGGAAATGTCAACAATCTTGCCCAGAGGAACACAGGGCCTATGAATCACTGCCTGCTGATGTCCAGTGATTGCATCTTTAGCCTATTTTAATGTGATGTGGCAGGCAAGGTAATTATTCTCCGCTGAGAGAGAACACTCCCGCTAATATGTTTCCCTGCTTGAGGAATCTACATTACTTTAAAACCGAAGAAAGTTAATTCACCTTGGTGAGGTTGTACCGAAGGTCATGATAAAAGCTGTTTAGCCCTATTTAGAGTCACAGACACAGTTATCTTTTCCGTTGTGGCTTCTAATGTCCTGCTGAAATGGATAATAGTAGGAATGTGACTCTTGTTAATGAAGTCAGTTGTACATGCTACATGTCCATTTGATCAAAAACACATACCATACAAGTGATGGATTCCAATTTCTGACTGTAGGCAATTATGTCGCTGTTACCAAACTCCCCTCTTCTCCTTCCACTGATCTCATGGTATTACGGAGGGGTTTAAACTCTGTGTACATTTACTGGCCACTTTATTAGAAACTCATTGTTATACACAAAGACATTGTTATACACAAAAGCATCGTTATTAGAAACACATTGTTATACACAAAGGCATTAAAAGGTTACTGCATTACTACGTGTGATTCTACAAAGCACATCTTACAAAGAATCACAGACAGACTGTGTAAATCAGCCCCACTTCAGCTAGTTCTGATTTTCCTTCTGACCGGTTGGTTTGACTGTAAATCCACAGGAGTCCCAGCAAATCTAGGGTGATCAGATCTTATTTTGATACCTTTTTATTTTGAGACAAAAAACTCCACTAGTCCTTTTGATCCAGCTGTCCAAAGAATATAATAAGTATAATATATAGTGTATAACTGTTTTTCTCTCATGGAAGAAATTTTCGCTTTTTTAAACTTTCTGACAGTTCAAATCAAATTTTTTCACAGGCCAAACTTTGCACAGCTCTGCTCTAGCCTTTCATCAATGGTCAGTTTCTGACCACAGGGCCACTGCTGGATGGATGTTTTTCATTGGTGCACACCGCAGTAACACTGAAGTGTTGTTCCAGCAGTGCTGCTGTGCCTGATAAACCAGTTTAACACACGTTTGTATCCCTGCAGTGCTAAGAATGACCCACCACCCAAATAATATCTGCACAGCAATGTTCCTTTTATGGTTCATTTATATTAATCAATAAAATAGAGGGAAACTACATATTAACAGATGAGCTCATCAGTAATTGTACACCTACAGTGTTGGTGTAACTGAAAGGTATTAAGACAGTGGTTCTCAAACCGGTCCACATTTGTGCTCCAACCCAACAACATGGAGATCAATGAAAAATGAGGAGAGTCAGTGGAGGCCCTGAAGATTGCCTTGAGAACCACTGGCGTGAGGTATGTTTACAGAATAAACTGGCAAATCCGTGAATAATGTATGCATAATGTATGTATTCTTATGATATCTTTTTGCTCTCTTACCGGTGCCCTACTTTCTGCGATCACTTTGATTTTACTGCAGCTTAAATTATGTGATGTTCAATGAATGCATTTTTTCCAAAATGTCTTTCAAGCACGCTGCACAATACTGTCACCAAGGTAACTCAAGACATTACATGCGCAACCAAGAGAACTGCACTGTGAAAGCAGCTTGAAATGGGAAACTTTCCATTTTAATGCTTACAATCATAAAACACTGATTTTCTCTTTTCATTGTGCAATTGTAATTCCTTTTGCTGGCGGTGCTGTGCTTTATTGCTTTACAATAGCCAAAACTGCATCCTCTCACGTTACTATAGAAGTGGGTAATTGCAGGGCATCCGTTTCTTAAGATAGACTGCTTAGAATTACAATGGCTGTACTGTAGATTGTCCAGACATATCATTAGGCTCTACATCTCAGAGGAACCTTGCAGAGTGCTTCTTGTCTCCTGCTCATTCTTTATGATGGCTTGCGTCCTGAAGGAATGGTTTGGTGAAACAATCAGATTTCTCTATTTACCCCAGTAGTAGCTGTTCCACCAAGTCATTTTTATGTGTTTTGCTTTTAGAATAGTCATCCTAATCGTTTCTGTAAGTACATCTCCACATCCTCACTCAGACAAAAACGTGTTCTCCCATCAGACATAGGCTTTAGATCACTCTGCATACACACAGACTAAAAAATAGCTTCAGTAAAACTGAATGTATATCTTCTCAGTATGAGATAACCTCTTACTGTACAATAAGCTAAATTGGTAAGGTGCAATACTGTTTCCTAACATTTGGAATAATAACCTACAGTGTTATACATTGGTGCAAAAATGATCTGTCCTGATTGGTAATGTGCAAATAACTGTTCACCAAAGTGTGCAATAACAATCTATGATGCTGTACACTTGTGCAATAACAGTCTGTCCTGGTTACTTGAGTACTTAACAGTGCATATGGCATATTGCACATATTTTTGTACATATCTTGCAGGTTTATTGTTATTTTTTTACTTTTCTTTTGTTTTTATTTTCTTAAATCATCACTTTCATTTCATTGTGCTCAACAGTGTCAACAAATAAAATGCATATGCTTCTTAAATGAACTAGGCTGCAGCCTTCTTGAGATTCAAAGAGTTGAAATGTCCTAAGCCTATTTGTAATCACAAAGAATTAAATGGACTTTACAAGGCTTTACTCCTTATTTTTAATCACAAAGAATATTAGTAATTGTGATGAAGAAAGCCTTATAAGCAAATGTATCATCACAATGTATGGCAACAAAGTCTTGCACATCTTTCCATTGTTATAAAACGTCATCTGTCTCTTAAATCACTGTAGTAAGCCAACTTGTCCCAGTAAGTCAAAAGCGCCCCAGAGAGAAACCTTGATGCCTGATTGGAAATAATAGCCTGGTGCAGAGTAGCTGAAAAAGCAAAAAAAAAAAAGGAACCACTGATCAAGCTGTCTGAGCAGTGAATCGTTTGGGGCTCAGCATTCTCCCACTGGCTGCTAATGAGGGGAGGAGGACAGAGAGAGGAAGTGGTAATTGGATGTCCCCGTGCTGCCTTCTGAGCTCGTGTGGCTGTGTGTCTGATCTTTATATAGAGGCTTTAAGCAAACAACATCTACTGTCTGGACAACATAGGAAAAGCTCTGAATGGGAGAACACACTGTAGCTGCACATGAAAAGCTCTGCATCAGGAGTTCCTTCAAATACTAAGAACCAAATGAAGTAGATAGTGAGTGTTTCAAAGCAAAAACAGCAGGAAACCAGAAAAAGATCAATTACAAAAAAGACACAGTAGTAGACTGGTATTTACAAAATGGTGACCTATGATGCAAATAGCACATCATATGAACATATCAAATAACAATTTCAGTCAACTGTGATTTACCAGATCAACAGCCAGAAAAATAAAACAGAAGATGAAGTGAGTTTTCTGTATGTTTCTGTAAACAGCTGGCGTAACTACCCATATAACTGTAGTAGCTGCTTTCTTCTTGTTTTACTATTTGTACACAGCAGACTCCACTGGGATCCAAAGGATGACAATTATTACAGGAGAGGATACTAAGATATGCTTCTCTATGAACTTGTAATGCATCTAGGACAAGAGGAGGCATCGAATAGGTTATGATCTCAAACCTGTTCCTGTTTTAGTGTTAAGTTTCTCTATTTTTATTTACTTGTTTTTGGTCTCATGATACATAGTGTTTCTATATAGGCACAAACACACTCACTTCCAAGATAAATCGCTTAAAGAATTTTGATGGCTACATTTACCAGTACCATGCATACATAGGATAAAGTACAAGCATGTGAAAAACATGTTTTATACTACTAAAACTAAATAAATGTGGGTTTTTGAATCCAGAGAATGCTGCACAACCATATACTTCCTAACAAGCCACCAAGAAACATAATGAAAAGAAACATCATCTTGGGGTCTAGCTACTGTAATGCCAAACTTTCTGTGTTAATATATGAAGATCTGAATGTTTGTATGAATGTATGTATTCTATCTGTTCTGATACACAAGCAAGAGACAGTCAAGAAATTAGGAAAAATAGGCCATTTATTGAATGCTCATGTGCAAGCAGAGTCAATACACAAGTGCTTTGCTTTGGGGTGGTTTCAAAGTTAATAAAAAATCTTTGTGCGAAGTTCTCCATTGTTACTTTAGGGGCCTTGCTCAGGGTTGTGTGGGTCTGGCAGGCTTGCGTGTGGCCAGCTCTTCTGTTCTGCAGAGCATCAGTGTGATTGACACTCCAGGGATCCTATGAGCAAAGTAGCAGAGAATCATCAGGGGCAAAGAAGTACGAAAATGAATACAAAATACAAGTACATACAAAATCTCAGAGGTAGTTAAATTAACAATGGGGAGGTCACGTGTATATTACTAATCTTATACTGTATCTATGACTTTAAAATAGAAATAATATTGTGCAAAACTGAAAAGAGCATCTTTTGCATCTTTTCAAGGTGCAAAATGTAAAGTAACAAAAGGTCCACCATTTTTGAACTGTCTAGTCAAACAGAGCCTTATATTAGGTCATAACATGGCAAGACAAGTGCCAATAAGCTACTTGAGCAAGAGATAAATGGGAACCTGGTGACAGCTGAATTTCATCCAACACAGAACTAGCCCACAACTCTGCTTGTGCTTTTATTCTGGATAGCTAAGTTCATTTGCAGTTTAGTGATGCCCTCAAAGCAGCCAACAGTCAGCAAAGAAAGTGATTTGCTCCACTGAAATGAGAATGCTGTGTCAATTCTCCCTTTTACAGATTGTGTAGTCATGCTGTGTTGCTTTGACTGATGAGTTGGGGCTAGTTTTGTATAATTGTACAGGTAGATTAATTTCCCACCACGGCCTGAACTGTCCTTCAGGGCCCGGGTCCCATATAGTTTGCCGGTTTCCCTGCTCTTCTAAACACGGCTATCAGTTCAGGTGTATGTGAGCATGAAAATCATCAAACAGTGCTGGACAGTGACCCTCCAAGACAAGAGCTGGACACCCCTGGTGTAATGTCCTCTGACCTGCCTTTTCCTCAGTGCAGTTGTCCTTTACCTCATGTGAGCTAAGGACACAGAGAGTGAATGGATTAGGTCAGCAGGGTGTTTTCGTAGTCTCCCCGGAGGCGCACACTGGAGCCTTTCTATCTCTCTTTTCCCTCATCTCTCTGGGTAGGAGAGGCTTGGCTGGAGTAGGATCATGAGAAAGGCATCTCCCATCTCTGCGTGTGGGCTGATGGTTCGCACGGGCTGATCACCAGCATCCTGCTGCTCTCCAGGCCATCCAGAGCCATTTCGCTGTCAAGGCAGAAATGTGAAGCCTGGTGCTCCAGGTGGGTGCCGGATTTCTGCCAGCGCTAAGACCCGAGAAATAAAATGCAGATGAGAAAAAACATGCAAGCACAAGCACATGTGACAATGTTAATTAACAGACAGATTCTTTTTTCAGATAAGCACTACAAAAATTATGCTTTAGTCACAACTCCTACTGCAATACCCACAAAGAATACAACGAAATTAGGGTTGAGCAATGATATCCCACAGCAGTTTAAAATTTAGATGGTAATATTTATTGTTTTGGTTTACCAAATATATACACTGAGGATAGTTTCAGTTTATTATTCAATAACCATAAAACAATTAATAACAATAAGATTGATGGCTTTTAAGAAAGACATAAATGAGAGAGCATCCGCAGAAAAGGGGCATGTCAGCAACACAGTTTTACATTTGGAAAATCTTTCAATCCTGTATTATAACTTATAAGCCTGCCAGTCAGTGGTATACCCACCTGAAATGTTTTCCAAGGCCACAAATGTGACAATGAAGGCAGTTGCTGGTGGCTCCCGTGAGAAAAAGGTTTCTCCACGGGGGTCTGCCTAAAGCTCTTGCAATGCTCATAGAGGCTATGACAGGAGACTCTTCTAGGAGCTGTCAGGTTGGGCGTAAGTGAAGTTTGATTTATGGCCTGTCAGGCAGTGCACGGTTTGCAGGGTTACCTGTTTGCCATCGCTGATGTTGCAGGGCATGAGAAGGATCTGTGAGGCTGGGAAGGTGGTGGAGACAGAGAGGCAGTGCTGCTGCTGACGAATCTGCTGCCCATGTGTATAAATCCACTCCTGCGGAACGCAGACATGATTCGAGCATGTTTAGAATGTGTCACAGCGTTACTCAACTTTTCATTTGCTGTTCATTGAACAGAATCACATCAATCACATCTCCACCAATTAAGTATTACAGGGACGGATTACAGCAGTGGTGCAATTTGATATTTTTTTCACTTGTAGCTTTTTGAAACAAACATGTGGATTTTAATCCACATCAATCCATGCCACATTTGTGCTCATAAGCAGAAGAGGCAGTGTCTCATGACTAGAATTTGAATCTTGATTTGTGTAAAAAGAAAGAAAGGACAGTCAAGTCCCCTTTTAAATGTGTGTCAGAGAGAGAGAGTCTGTGACATCAAAGGTAAGGGGATGTGTAATGGCAAAAAAAAACCAAACTGAAACACCACAAACATGGAGAAACAAATGTGGAGCAAAACACTAAAGCTCAGGTCAATTATATATATATAAATAAAAAAAAACTTGTCACTATGTGTCGTGGTTTAATTGAAAATAACCAGCCAGTGAATGCTGTTACGCATTGAGGCCATTAATGGCTTGGTAAGCCTCCCTCCAGGTGGTGCAGGGGGGAGGCTTACCAAGGAGGGAGGCTTAAAACCAAAGATTCAAACACTGGTTTTATAGCAACCACGCAATCACAGTTCACGGAAATGCATCTAGTTCATTATGTAATTATGTAGTTACATTTGAACAAAATAGCAGATGATATCACAAAAATCAAGGAGTGCAGAGTGCAACATCAGTGCTAATTTGTTCTTTTAAGCATATTCAGAATCTTTTTCTGTCGAGGGCTGTTGGTGCATGTTAAGCAGTTAACTGGCTGACTGGCTTCCCAAAAATCCTATTAGTCACACAAATTAAGTCATCATGCTAGGTGTTTCCAAGCAGTTTTGTTCTCTCGTTTCTGAGACTCTTTTAAGGCATTTTGTAGTGCCAGCTGTTGGGTGTTTCCAAATGTATGAGCTGTGACCAGTTTCCACTCAAGAGTAATTTACTACGCTAATGTATGCCTAAGAAGGTTATTGTTTAACATGAAGGGAGGTGAGAAATACCTCCACAACATTTACATGTTACAACTAGTGTTGTCAAAGATCTGGTGTTTGAACACAATAAGCCATTAACAAAAGCAATGTGGAGATTTTCAGTTTCTCTTGAAACACAAGAGTGAGAGGTCCACAATCCTGGAGGTGGAACATGCATCCATTGCTGCTTTTACAGCACAGTCAGAGCTCAATTAATCTACTCTGCCCCTTGCGTCTCTCTCCCCCGGCTCCATGGCTGTTTGAGATCCCGCAAAGTAACTGAAGGAACTGAGAGCAGCCGAAAGATGGAGGAAAACACTTCGCGACCTTATCACTTATTGCTCTTTTATTTGCCACTAATTAAACTTCTGCAAAGTCCTTCTTCTACAGAACCAAGGTTGAAGAATTGCCATCCAACTCTTGCAAGATCTTTGCCACATTTTTGGATATCATCCCCCATAATTAACCATCAGATCCTCCAGGATACTCTCTCCAGCCTTGGGATATCGAGCACAGCATGGCATTGGTTTGCATCCTATCTTGATAACTAGAGGTACCTGGTTGCATGGCACGGTTCCCAGTCTGCTTCGCAAAGATTTAACTTCTCATCCTGTCAGGGCTTCAAGCACTGCTTGTTTTGAACCTCTATTGCTCAAAAGAGGAGGAAGACATGCATCAAGACTCTTTCTAGTCTTAGCCCCGCATTGGTGGAACGAAATCAGATTGTGGAGGCCCTCGTTGTCTTCAAGCGTCAACTGAAGACCCACCTCTTCAGGGAGCACGTTGGTGACTAACCAGTCCTCTCGTTTACCTCCTATACATCCTTTCCTATATATTACAAAAACCCTAAGGAACGTACCCTCCTGTTTTTTCTTACTTTTTTCTTTCTGACAGGGCTGTTAATGTGTGTAACTTAGCTGGTAGTGACTTGGCTAAAAGCAGATGTTTATTTAAGTACAGCTTTACAGGTATGAAGAACAGATGTGGACTATTTAAGCACTGATGTACGTCGCTCTGAATAAGAGCGTCTGCTAAATGCTGTAAACGGAAATGTACAATACATTACATAAAATACATTTTCTTCAACCATTTAAAGCTTCCTCCTATAGGCTATTCACACTCATTATTTACAACTTTAAAGGTCAGTTTAAAGTTTTTTTGGATTCCAAAATGTTTCCTCTAAGGTGCACAGAATTGTAAAATTGTTAAATCAATTTTTCAACAAATGTGTACAACAAATAGTTATACAACAGCAAAGAAACTCTTCAATTGTTGTTTTTTAACCTCTCAGTTCTCCTCAACCACTAACTGGACTGTGTTACTTCCTAATGAGATGACTCCTTTACTGTTGCTGTGGGAGGGCGACACAAGAAGACAACATGAAAATGTGCTTTTGCATGTGGTGCTGACAGCTGGCCAGTTTCACAAATGGTCACATGATGTTAGAACCACAATGAAGCATACTTAGCAGATACTAATAAAATGTTTATAACTGGTCTGCAGTGATGCATAATGACTTGAACCAAGATAAGAATTAAGAATGTAAGTATTAATGGTAAATGTGCAGGATTTTATGACTGGGAGTCAGTAGGTTTATGAGGCTGAGGAGAGAGGATGGGGCAGATTAGCTGGGTCAAGAAGCAAAGGGCATCTCACTGTTTAATATAATTACACCACAGCACAAAAATGTGATCTGAATGAAATCACATTACCCTGCTGTAAAAAGACTGCCTTTTAGTATGCCCCTGGCGGCACAGACATTAATGTAATCTAGCGTATCTCCTTGTTGTGATGTGACTAAGTGTGTTAGGTGTTACATGTTCCCAGGCAGCGAGAACATTGATATTCATTGCCTCTGTCATTCTCTCAGATGTAGTAAAGAGAAGGACACCGTAGCTTTACTTTCTAAACAAAACCGTTAAAGAATGGCCTCGCTCAGAGGTGCTAATGTTGCTAAAAAATAATCTAAATCTGTTTTAGGGTTATGAAAATGAATTTCATTCCATACTACTACTGATCATTTTGAATTTCTCCAGTAAGACTGGCTCTTCTCAAGATTAAACAGTACAATTAAAGGATACTCTAACAGAGATTCTAAAGTCATTAATGCTACATGGGCAAAAGTGTTTATCAAAGCACTCTGCTTTTAATTTCTTCCGTACACATCACTGTGTTTTTAAATGGACTTCTCATATCTTATTACAGAGTTGACAAAACCCATGGTGTAGTCAAATATGTGATTACATTTCTTGATGCTTTATTTTCTGCCAATACTTCATTTCAGAGCATACTGGCTACAAAATGAGTTTCTGAAAACGTTCTGAAAGCTGATATGTTTGTTTAGTTTTTTCAGGACTTTATATTTATGTTGATACACTGCCCTCCATGATTATTGGCACCCCTGGTTAGGGTGTGTTAAAAGAGCCTTAAAATAAATTCAATTTTTATTGCAGAAGCATACTCTCACACTGAAAATTGTAGAAAAATGTAACCTTCAAC
>JBBPCY010004044.1:0-38331 GCA_037974405.1 Brachyalestes nurse
TCCATTCCTCATGAATCTGACTGAAAAAATGCCAAGAGTGTGCAAAGCTGTCATCAGAGCAATAGGTGATGTTTTCACTATTAATCTACAATGTAGCCAATAACAAAAACAAAGGAAATCGTTAAAATGTTCATCCACAGATTTTACACGTTTTCTGTATTACTGTATGTGAAAAACATATATAAGGAGTTCCCTTTGCACTTCGACGCCAAATTCAAATTATTCAAAAAACAAGTTGTACTGAAAGCTTCAAAGGGTAAACAATTCAACTATGACACACAAACCATCTAAAACATAACATTATCCAATGAGTCAATAGTAATACAAAGCTCCAGAGCCATGAGAACATCTCTTTGTTTATTTCATTCACTCGTCATCTGAAGATGTTCGGCGGCTTTTCGTTCATCTCATCTGGAAGTCCTTGAGACCCATCAGGCCCTTTTGTTAACAGGCCTCCCGAGGCCCCTGGCAGACAGAAGCCCCAGGGGATTGACCCTGCTGACCTAAGTAATCCACCCTTTTTGCAAGATTTGGGGCTTAATTTTTAAATGCTTTATGCTTCCCCTTCCATGCAACACCTTCATATGAGTTTTTTAAATGCCACTCCAGGCCATGCAGATCACTACATGATTTCAAGTGTACCTTAGTTCAGCACCTCATTACAAAGCCCTTTGTGAGCTGGACCTGGTGCTTTGGGGGATGTGGGGTCAGGTCTAAGAAACAGATGGAATTTGTCTTGATTGAGTGTAGACCCTAGTGCTAATCTATCTGATTTGCATTAGAATATTGTGGCTGTTGCCAAAACCATTTGCAAACACAAACTGTCTTGTACACTGTGTGAGCATTTCACAATACAGTATGACCAATATGAATCAAAACGATGTGAATGATATGAATCACTGTGGCCATGTGAAAGCAGATTTATTTCAGTCAAAGCTAGGGATGGTACGATTCCACCTTTTCTGATACCAACACTAAAATTGAAACCTTGAGTATCGGCCAATATTGATAGAGAACTGATCTTTCTTTTTTTAAACTAGCAAGTTTGAAAATGGTCTAACTGAAGCACTTAACTTAAAATGGACATTGAAACGGCTGCTCAAACTTCTTAAACATGTTAAAAAAGATACTGTGAAAAAGACAAAATGACACAAAGTGAGTTTACTATTTCAGGCTACATTCTGTTTGTTCCTCAGAATCTATCCAGTATTTTACTGCCCGAAATCACTACACATCAAAATTGATATACCATCCCACGTCAAAGCGTTTCCCACTAGGGGACACGTTTATCACGTCGTGTAGGGTGAATGTACAGTGGAGAGGGGATAATGGTTGAGGATAATGGCTGAGGGCTCATTTGGCCTTATGGGTGATGTAAAGTCATCTGAGGATAGGCGAGTCTACCTGCAGCCGGTATGAACATAATGCTGTATGTGCTCTCAGCTAAGTAGCCACTCCACACCTCGGCTGTGAATGCATGTTTGAGTACATGTACTGGGACACTGAGTGAGCAAATGAGGGCCTTTGAAATCAATGTTTGGTGAGTGGACAGGGTGACAAATCGTTTTCGCAGCATGACAAACGAAAGACCTTTTATTTGCACTGGCCGATAACTTTGTGTGCACCTGCGCCTTTTCACTGAAGATCTTTTGAACATTCTTTGTGCTTCAATCAGGTAATGCTTTATCTTTTAATTATCAGCCTTGAGCGCGTGTGTCATGCTTGCGCTACCACACAGTAGGCCGGGATGGAAACAGACTCACGTCCTAAGCTTTAAAGGCTACTGCCAAGAGACTTGTACTACTTGTCCTGTGTCTCCGACAAATCACGGAGGGCATCGGTCCAACTCATTTAAACTCCAGGCAATTAATTAGTGTCTCGGAAAATGACGATTTAAGTAATGAAGTGTGGCAGCTGTTTCAACACGCTGCTCCAACGATAAGAGAGGCTTTTCATGAAACGGCTAATCTGCTCAGCCTGTTGAATGGCCCACAGCAAGCCTTGACCATGCTGTTTTTAATGTTACAAGACTCTTTATTTATCTAATTCGACCAGTTCTCTTTTCGTGATGTTTTCAGGGCTTGTGTAATGCACTGGCCCAACTCTGCGCTTCAGGTTCTGGAAGTAATCACAGTGCAGTTTTTTGCTCTCTATGGTACACAGCTAGGCTGAGCAAGGCAATCCATATGTCACCCTGTCAGCTCCCTTTGATTAATTCTCCTTGGAAGCCTTTGGGGTTTGGCATTTACATGGGAAAAATACATACATTAGGAGTTTCGCTTAGTGTTTCGTTTAAGGTTTCGGTTGATATTTAGCTCCATTTTCATGTTTCTAGGAATATATTTCCTTCTAGTGTTCGAGCTTTCATAAACTGAATAATGTGAACCATTGAATTTACTTGACTCAAGTGTGTGTCTCTTCCACACTAAGGGCCTCATATGAACCAAACTTTTACATAATTTGTAAATAAGTATTCTAAACAGTGCATTTATATAGGCATTAAACTGCAATTTTTTGTGGACATTAAACTGCAATTTTGTGTTTTTATGATGATACCAACAGATTCACACTACACCACTCAGCCCAACTGCTTCCGCTAAATTTGAAACCTGAATCTGACGCAAACACAAAGCTAACAGAACTGGATTATCACAGATTTATTTAAGTACAAAGAAGAATGTCCTGCTGGAATAAACTGGTATTTTCACCTCTGTAATACTCTTACAGTGTTAATTAATAGTGTATTTGTGTGAAATTGCTCATCAGACTCAAGATCCACTCTACAACTGTTGGCCTTGCTGTGCTGAAGTTCCTCTTATTGCTGCGTTTACTTGCAAAAATGCATATCACACTTCAGACAGACTAATCCGCTGTGACCTTTCCACCAGCTCAACACACCCCTAATCCATGGTTTCAGGTACAGGTGGCAGTCTCCCTGGACCAACTTGGGGTTAAGGGTCTTGCTCAGGAACCCAGTGGTGGTTTGCTGAAGGTAGGAATCGAACCCATGACCTCTTGGTCCAGAGGCAAGCATCCTACCGACTAGGCCACCCCATCACCAATAATATAAATCTACATATTCATCTTACAGCGGTTTAGCTCTTTTCATACTGAAGTTACAAGGAGTGTTTCAGGCCACACTGCCTCTGAAACAAGGTCCAATACAGGGCAGCAAAGAAAAGCAAACTGTGACTTTTAATACATTTTAATACGTTAGACAAATGTCTACAACAAATAATTAATTCATTCATTCATTCATTCATTTTTTGAGCTGTTAATCCTGACCAATGTTGTGGGGGTGTTGGAACCCATCCCAGTGGTCACCAGTCCGTCATAGCCTTTTGAATTAAGTTATCTGTCACTGTATTTTTCAGTTTTACAAAACATTACTAAGGCAAAACAATAGAAAAGCCACTTTTGCTACTATTGAGTCCCATTCCTTGGATACGTCTTTATTTAAGTCTAAGACTTATACATAATGTAAAGGTCCTCTACCTATTAAAGCTTAGAGTGTATTAGCAAAATCTGATTTCAACAATAAAAACAGTTAATGTCATACACGGTCACTGTTTGCTGCTCTTTCTCTCGGCGCGCCCCCTCTCGGCCGCTCTCCGGACTCCCTCCCTCTGCTGGTTTCCCCCACCCACTTGTGGGCGGAGACTCTCCTGAAACTTTACCCGGGTTTAAAGAAATTTGTTCATTTTTGTTCTTTATGGCCATTTTGAAAACCGCAGAAGAGTTTCAGACACCTCGAGTATCAACACAAACCTCCTTCTATATAAGTAGTTGTTTTTCCTAATGATGAGGATTTACCATTTGTTGTGCTTCCAGCACGGCTCTAAGGTTTAAGCATTTCTCTTAGAACCAAATGTATGAGGAAAGAACTATGGAGGAACATTTATTTTTGGAAGTCAGGTTGACTGCCAATTTGTCATTGTTGTAGGAGTTGAGACAGCTGAAGTACTGAGGTGTGCCACAGCAGAGAATAATCTATCTCAGTTGCTGACCTTGCTGGATGAAGATCAGGTAGAGGTCCAGGTATCGGTGGAAGCCACCATTGCCTTGGTCAATTGTGCTGCAGGTATTTGTATTGCTTTTTCTGATGGCGCAACTGATAAAGAAATGCTTATTCTCAGCCTTTGATGAACAAAGTATTAACATTATATTTCATGACCAGCGACATTATATTGCATGACTTTAAGTTGCATCTTTTAACTGGGTAAAAAAAAGGTGTCATCGAGGAGTATACAGTGTCATGCATCTGAGAAAAATGGCCTCGGCAGTTTTCCTCCTGGGATGAGGCAGCTGTTTTTTTCAGTAAAACTGAAAAGTCTGTGTCTTGTATTGACTCACCCTGGCTTATCTGTAGAAGGGGCCAGTGAACTGCACTGAGGGACAAAGTTCACAGGTAACTTTGGGGGAAAAATTACGCTTTGGACTTTTGACAAACTGCTGCCTATTGTTCAAAACAACACAGAAGTCATAGAACAGCACACAACCTGCTATAAACACCCTTCAGCCTATAACGTGAGTGTTAATTCCCTTTTGGCTCAAGTTGTTTTCAGTGTGCAAGTTAACTTGATACATTGGCCTCTTGCTTCACCCCGAGAGACAAAAACAGCAAAACGCTGGTGTTGACACATCATTGTCACTCATCCATGACTGTTATAATTCTGTATATCATGTCAGCCAGGCATTTCACTGGCACTGAGTGACAGATGCCTAGGGTTTAGGCCATGTAACACATCTACACACACAAATACACACTTACATACAGACACATATTGTCCTCATGAAATGTGGTTTCACATCAAAACACAAAAACATGCATATAAAGAGGGTCCTACACGTTCCTACTGTAAGAGACGCCAGCATGAGAATGTAAAATATGCGTTATCATTACATGCAGTGCCAACTGCTGATTCATCTATAAGCTACATTTGAATCTTTATATATTTTTATTCAAGTTTAACTGAGTAATCATGACAGTCCTATATTGGACAGGCTTAAAAGAAACCATGTGTGATCACCATGAATGCAACAAAAGCCTCCAGCACTTTCAGTTTTAGGTGGTGCCACTGAAATCATGTGTTCGTTGTTGTTGTTTCCTCTGCTTACACATCTCTGCATCTCTATCTAGGCTTTTTTGTCCATGTGTACAATTGCTATAGCACCCAGTCATTCAACTATGCAATAAATAACAAGAGAAAATGCATTTTGTGTTTTCCCATAACCTTCTGCATCCTCTAAGGCTGTATGTATAGCTGAAACCATAGCAATCAAGTCAACTCCATTAGTTAACTTAAGGTCGCAGTGACAATGTAGTCTTTCTATATGGCAATGTTTGGACAGTGTGAACACTGGTAGACCTCCCAGCTCTTTTGCATTGACAGAACTTAATCAGACCTACCAGGCCTCTCTGCATAGCTCTGATTGATGCTGGACACTACAGCAGATTTTGTGCAGAAATGAGGGAGCAATGATGTTTTGTAATGCTTTCTGCACTAATTTGAGCCTTTCTGACATTTGATCATTTTTAGGTAACTTGGGTAACTAAAAAATACATGGCATTAACTAATTTGCTATTATATCTAGCTACATAATAGCATTAATGAAAGCACCACTCCAGCAGCTCATAGTCCCTGAAGTGTTCCTCAGACATGCATTGATTTTTGCTGACGTTTAAAGACCTTTTGTGCAATATGCATCAGAATCGAATGCATTTTTCATTTTCTGCTCATAACAAAATCAGATAATTAATAATATACAGCATTTTCCTTCTGAAAAGTCTTTATAATTTCCATCATTATGACAGTGCTTGTTGCTACTGGTCTCTGAATGGCACTCCTTTTCTAACATTACCCTGAAGCTGACTGAGGTCTATTTTACATCTCCATACTGGTGATATACTACTGGTACATACTGGTTTAATACTACTTATGACATTAAAGAAGATATTTGTGTAAAATGTCATTGTAGTAACTTACTCCACTGTTCAGGAGTCTATGCTGTAGTGCCTCTGTTCCCACTGTGTCTGAGAGTGTTTTAAATGTTTAAAAAGGCGCAGGCCAGCATGTTCCCACCTTTAGTGTTTTCAGAAATCTGCTTGGCCTTCCACTTTCTTGTTGGCAAATCCTTGTTTGAGGTTTTAAAACTCAGCACAGGAACACTCAGACCCCTACTTGAACCCGGCGTTCGTGGTGCAAAAGGTGCAGCTTTGGGATGCTTCCCTGTGTTGTTCTTAGAACGCTGCCCACGTTTTCTGGACTACTTTTGTTTACTGTGTTTAAATGGAGAGTGTTAATCTCTTTGTGTATCAGCTATGTGTTAGATATACTCTGCTCTCCATTAGGTAGGCCTGCATTTCTATCTGTGTACATTCAAAATCAGATTCCACGCCTATTTCGGCAAGAACAGTCACATACACAAACTATTACACAAACAGATCTATAGTGTTGGGGGTTAATTCAATAGCGCGGTGTTTACTTAGGGAAAAAAAACACTGGATATTTTTACCTCTACATGGAAAAGGAATGTGCACAGAAAAATCCCCGGTGTTCAATTCTCTCTTGCCTCACGCTTAAACGTGCTTAAATGAGCACTTCAGACATCAGCGCTGATATGGCTCGAACCAGGGCCACATCTGGCGTTTACTTGTGGCACATATGCCGTATGGGATGCAGGCCCAGAAGTGGACCAGATGTGGTTGCCAGAACCTATTTATTTTGCCCTATTTATGCACTTTTCTGAACTTTCTACGTAAGAAAGCAAGGCTTTAAATACATAAACAGTACCAATAAACACAACAACATGTTTTATTTGATTTGTTTTTTAAATAATTTAATTGCATGACATTCTTTTACATCACAGGTAATAATACAGCTGTTGTTCCAGCTGTGAGAGGGCATCTCAGCCATCTTTAAACCGCTACTTGCATGAACTGATCCATTAAAATGTCTTACAACCACATCTGGCCTGATTCTGGACAGTCATTCCAGTGGTCTCCAACTTCTGAAGGCTGGTGTCCAGCACAGTTTTCCACCTCAAACACTCTTCCTCATCCTGCCAATTAACAGGTGAGTTGAGCCAAGTGTGTCTGAGCAGGGAAACCACCAAACTGTGCCGTTTTCCAGACCCAAATTAAGACCAGTTCTAGACTAACAACAATCCATTTGCACTGCAATTTAGTTCAAGACCAGACTTAACCCATGTCTGTGAAACCAGTCCCAGCTTTTTCATTTGAGTTATTTAATCTGACAGGCGTCTACCACGGATGTTAAGTCAACACTGAAGGCATTTACAGTGTAGAGAGTCATTCATCACTGGGGGCACTCATTAAATAATGTAGGTGTTAATTCAGCACTGTAGGCATGCACTCGACACAATTCAACACTGCATGTGTGTTAATCCAAAGAAACTAGGAATCTGTGCGATTATAATCCACCCCAATAATGTTTAAAATTGTTCAGATGAACAGTGAGTGTTTTTTCCCACACAAATATTACTAATTATACAAATAAAAAAGAACAAATACAGATATAATTATACAATAGTGATTTTATGTATCTATGTGTTCCTTGTGTAAGCACAATATTACTTGTAGTTTTCATCAGAAAACTGGTTTGACTCAATCAGTCCATCATTAAATGAAATCAAGAGCTGCTGATGGAGTTTCACAAATCCAAACAACGGCATAGGTGTCTAAGACTTTTGCACAGGACTGTATGTCATATGCATTGCTGTCTCTGTTCCCGTTTTTATTAGTAGTATTATTATTTGATTTCTGTGACGTCAGAGGGAGCCTAACAGCGCTCGCGGGTCTCGCGCCTCACTCCGAACTCGAGCGCGTGCCGGTGTGGCGGGACTCTGCTCGCGCGCGGAGCTTTTAACGACTTCAGCTGGACAGAAAGAGAAGAGGGAAAGAGCAGAGAAAGGAGAAGAGAGAGGAAAGCAGAGTAGAAAATCTTCCATCGGATTCAGTGTCTCTGCTGGCCGTTCAGAAGTGTGTTAGGAGGAGCAGGAGCTGAGAATGAACCGCTGCGGAGAGAGGACTGAACCCCCCTCCGAGGTAGGGGGACCGCTTTTACATTTCTGTTTCAGTTTTCTTGGCTTATCCTGAGTTTTTCTTTTCTTAAGGGTTACTTCCAGCTCGTGCTGACGCGCGCGCGTGTGTGTGTATGTGTGTGTGTGTGTGAATTTAACCTGCTGAGCTACAAGAGAACTTAAAGAGAGCCAGTGGTGCTCTTGGTGTGCTTTCTTTTGGCAAAACTAACATTGGATAAAAAATGTATTGACCTGCTCTCCGTTCATGGGACTGTTTTTGGTGGTGTCAGGCTATACTTCTCTTACAACGAGTCTAAAATCACATGTTCTGGAGAAGCACAGGCATAAGACTTCAACAAACTGCTCTTATAATACTTATAACACTGTGATATTAGTATACAAAACAATATTATTCTATGTATACTACATATCACTTGTATTAGAACGTGTTATACTATGTAGGCACATCTGTATTAAATGTGAAATACTACATAGTATGTCACGTTTTATAACAAATGCTACGTTTACAGCGCTAGCCAGTGGGCATTTCACAGGAATTTACCTTCAGATTAACGCTGGTTTACTGAATTTAGTGGCACCGGTTTACTTGATCACCCCTTTTCACCTTCGACTAGTACCTCTAATTTAGGCGTTAGCTTTTTTTAAAAATCACTTTTAAATTGGACTTAAATGAATATCAACTGCTGTCTCTGAACTCATCTTTCCAACGCATGCAGACCTCGCCACGCTCTTTTGCCCACCCGTTTTCCCACCGGCCTTCTCTGATTGGTTATGATTTTTCATTTTAACCTTGAAAACTATTAATTAATCTGCTGGAGATTTTCATTTCTTTCACTTCTGTACTAACTGCTGCCTTAACTATAACTTTAATGTTGAAAAAATATGGTTTCCATGATGTTTCTAAGGCAACGTAACGGTGATGACTTATTAACGCTATAGGCGTTATTGACACACTTAGTGTCCAATCATAGCGCAGCAAACGTGATACTGTCCAATCCTAGCGTAGTGGGCGGGGTTTTACGGAGAACAGGTGTGGTTCTGTGATGAGCCGTGAAGTCCCCATACACGTTTCATTAAGACGATGTACCGCTAGGGTTTTAGCTGTTAGAGTGTAATGTGGCAAAAAAAACACATATTTTATATTTTTATGAGTCGCTTAATAATTATATTAAATGAAAATATATGTAGTACTGATTATGCATGCGCACACACACACATATATATAACACTATATGTACAAAATTATTCGGACACACCTGTTTTTCAGGGTTTGGGCTATGCCTAAGCATGACTGTGCCTCAGTGCACAAAGAAAGCTCCATTGCCTGGCCCACACAGAGTCCTGACCTCAATCCCATCCAACACCTTTGGGATGAACTGGAACGGAGATTGTGATCCAGACCTTCTCCTCCAACATCAGTGTCTGACCTCATAAATGCTACAGAATGAATGGGCACGAATTCCCACGGAAATCTTGTGGAAAGCCTTCCAAGAAGAGTGGAAGCTGTTATAACTGCAAAGGGGGGACCAAGTCTATATTAAAGCCTATGGATTTGAATTCAATATAATTAAAGTCCCTGTTGGTGTAATGGTCAGGCATCCCAATACTTTTGTCCATATTGGGACAATATATTGGATTGTACTTGATTCAGTTAAACAGGACTAATTAAGTGCCCCATGTAACTAAACATGCAGTATCCATGATATGTTTAGAAACCATTGCTAAGCGTTGTTAGTATTGCCCATCCTCAAATTGGTTTTAGATTCTTAACATGCAGTTACATACAATTGTAAAGGAGATATTACCATTACCTTTCCAGTAATGGTTACTGATCATCACTGTCAGCACAACACCATCTTCCGCTTTATCCACTTTAATTAAAAACACTAGCTTCCTTTTATATTAATACGGTGTGAACATACCAATAGGAATTTTAATGGAAAAATCTTTTTACAGAAATTTCCATTATATATATTTTTTCTTTTCTCCTGTAACCACACTGATCATACCACTAGGTTTTGCTCCAACAGTAACAATAACAAAGTGACTGATGTGATAAGTTCCATTATAAGTTGTGAATATTTTCCCCTGGAGGTATGAGGTTGCATTTTGAATTTGATGCTTTATGTATAATGTACCTACAGTAAGCACTGCACACACTCTGATAGGGCTCCTGCTTATCACTAGCCTCATTAAAAATGACCAAATTGTTACGTTCTCGGCGAGGATCAAAGGATGAGGCATGATTGATGTGCGCTTTGAAATTTGCACAGGCTGTGTTTGCATTGTGAGGCTTAACAAAACGAGCTTTCACAAATCTTGATGAAAACGTGGGCTGCTGCTGGACATTAGCGCATAATGATGGAGAAGCTCAATACGAAGCCTAATTATTTCTATAATTTTGTCGCACGCTGCTCTCTCACTCACACCACCCCACTATTCGCTCCTCTTTTTTCTTTCTCTATCACTCATAGTGGTATAATCAGTGTGGTTAAATGATCTCAGTTGAACACAAATTAACCTATATTACCCTGTTCATCTCTAGCTGTGAATAAACAGCTTCTGTGTGAAGAATGGCCTTTCCAAAACCGTTCAGAACAAACAAATGAAAGAAAGCATTGCTTAATCCGAGCTTGCTGTGCGAAACATTAACCAGCATCTGTGTGGCCCAGAAAGGAATGGTTTTATGCCCTGCACCATTAAGGGGTGGGGGGCGGAAGTGGTGCAAAACTGATTTCCATAAAAAGGCCCAATAGGTTTTTAACTACAATTCAAAATACTGAGCAGAGCTTTTTAAATGACCTGTCAGGTAGCATGCTCAGTTCAGCCCAGTGCTTTATAACATCCAGTGACAATCCCATACTGTTGCTACAGGCACACTGGACTGTATACCAGTAGAAACTGAATTTGACTGTCACCAAATTTAATGCAGCTGGCTGATTGGCCATTCCAATCATGTATAATCAACACTTATGGAGTTTTCATTTCCTGTTTCTAATGGCCCATTTGCACAATAGCTAGTGCTTTCAATTCTTGTAAAAAAAAAGTGTACAAAAATGGAGATGTGAAGTTATGTCCGACAGTGACAATGTATTACATTAGTATAAGTAAAAAGTAAAAGTTAATATCTTCTTTACAAACACAGAAAACTGCTTTCTTTCTAACCAATGGGGTTTATGCTGGAATGCAATTTTTATATAAAACATAAGTTATAAAAAAAATAAAACATGCAGTTTCACTTGCATAATATTACTGAATCCTCATGGTATGCATAGATAAGATAAAATATCTATCACCAAAAAAGTGTTTTTTTTGGGCAAGTTTAGCTTAAAAATGCATAAAAACATGTCATAGTTGTCAACAGACATCTGTTAAAACCAGTTTGAAGGTGGGCGATATAACAATATTAACGATAATAATGACAATGCTTTCCTGAGCAAATTTTGGATATTGTCAGAACATACTGCATGTTTAATTACACTGGGTGCTTCATTAGTCCTATTAAGTACTATTCATTACAATACTCATAGGTTTTAGTAGTTTTTTCCTAGTTGTCATTTATGGTCATAGCTTTTTTTTTTTAAAAATACTTTATTGTTTTGCTGTGATGAACACCAGCACCCCATTGAAGCATTTACAAAAGAAAGAAAAGGAACAGCACTTTACCTCCCGTACACCTCTCCCGCCCACACAGACTCGGATACCGTTTGCTCTGACAGATTTTTACAGTTAAAAGTCCTGCACAAACTCAGAAGCAGGACACGGTAACCCACACACAGGGCAGACATATGCAGAGGTGGTTGTTATATTTACTGAGGTGGTGTGGATGAGGGATGAGGGGTGAGGGATGAGGGATGAGGGATGAGGGATGAGGGGTGAGGGATGAGGGATGAGGGAAGGAGACGTGAGGATGCTTAAGGCACAAGGAGTTGTTATGCTATTATCATCTCAGCTGACAGTAATTCAGTAGAGGAGCTGTGTGAAATACTATTTTTATCTGTATAATTAAGCATTAGAACACAAGAGGGAGAGCCTTTGTCTTATGCCTGTGACCAAATCATATCTTTGATGTAATTTGTGATGACACATGACCCCAAGTGTTCTGTTCCTTTTCAACAGCATTCTAAAGCAAAGCCTCAACAAATGTGTCATCACTGTCATGTCAAAACTTTGAATTTCATAGTAAAACTCCAGCTCAAGCTGATGCTGTAGCTGACACTTTACTTGTATACACCACGCCAAATTTAGTAGAAAGAGTTTTTTATTCGTTAGAGTCAAAGTTTCTGATAAAGATGTTTTTAAATAGTTTGTACATCATAGTAAAACCATTTCCTACATTAGTGATAAGACTGCAGCAATCACTGAACATGAACTCAGGCGGGACATGTCCCGCCCCCCACAGCTGAAAGGGAGATTTTAATTGGTTCTGTCCCTAATGGGTGGGCAATATGATGATGTTTAGTGTTATAATAAATTACGTCACAATGTGCTTTTCTGAGCATATTGGGATTATCGTCCGTAAATTAAGGAAAACTGCATGTTTTATTATAAAGAAGCATGTTATTAGCCATATTACTCATAATCATACTGAATTTGATTTAGTGCAGTACAGTAAATGAAATACTGTATAAAAATCATTGCACATTTGTCATAGTATTTTTATATAGTATGTATTATTGCTAGTTGTCTGTTCCAACTAATACAACCTCAGAAATGCTTATCATGATGCATAATCGTGGATTTGTCTTGAATTATGTATATGCCCTGTTGTTCACAACTAGTCTGTCTATGTGTTTTTGCTTAGTTTGTGCTTAGGTCAGTGCAGTTTTGGAGGGTGGGTTTTTTTTTTTTAAATGAGCAGCTTGAATCAATAAGTGGGGGGGCAGTGCCCCATTGCTCTGAAATCCAGATTCTAAAGCAAGCTTGTCCTGTTCCATGCAGCCTTGTGATATGAGATAAAACTGACTACAGCATTTCACCATCACAGTATGATGATGGTTTATGCAAGCCGTGTCTGTTTCAGTTGTCCAGTCTCAGCGCAGGTTCAGGAGGTGCAGAGCCTGAGGGTCGAAAAGCAGAAGAGTAGATTGAGTAGACTCATGCACTAAGAATAGCTTTTTATCAATAGCTGCACCTCGACTATTCTTAGCGTGGAGATGCCATAGGGATGATAGGGGTTAATGGCCTACCTCACACATTTACACAGATGTACATACAGAGAGAGAACAAATGGAAACTTACTTCTTATGTCTTTTGAAGTTCTTATTGCATTTCTGAACCCTGCTCTTCTTCATTAGGACTATTCGCATTTCATATACATGGAAAAGCTCTGTAACATTCAGCTATTTTAATGCTGATCTGTAACAGTAGCTGTCTCAGGTTCAGTTTAGATGAGTCATGTGGCTTAACAAGCACTTTTTGACAACTTCGACAGTCACATGTGCAATAGCACCCGTAGCCTGAGCTAATTAGGCCAACATCTGTGCCTGTATTCGACGTGTATGTGCACTCACATGTAGTTCTAAGAGCAGAATCACAGCCTGGGAGCTATAGGAAACACTTATTGGCTGCATATCGGATTAGCATCGACTGCTCTGTTTTTACCAGCTTGAGTTTTATAGGCAATTAGGCCCCCGTTTCTATGTGCACTGTGTTAAACAGGTTAGCTCCGAACTGATTAAATCTGTGACAGTACATGCGTGCGGTTAGATGCCGGTCTCACCCGTTTAATAAATATCCCTCTAACACACATGCTCTTCTACCTACCTGTAAATTATATTACCTTGAAGTCATGCGTCCTGCGGGGCAGCAGACAGCCTCTCAGGTCATTAATGCAGTCTGCCTGGTCCAGTCACCATTAGAAGATAACTGGAAAGCACACCACTTTACTGGCCATGTTTAGTGAAAACAAGTCAGCTTCATTACCATGAATGGCCCTTGGGTTGTTAGGAATTTGTTGCTGTAATCTCATCAGAGGTGCAGATATCAAGAAGACCAGATCACATAATAATAAAGTGCGTTTCCCCTAAAATTTATTTCAGGCCAAGTGAGCCTGGCCTACTTAATGGTAAGGGAAACACTGATAGATGCGGATTAGATACATATACACTACACTGAGAAACTCCACATCTCACCCAGCAGGATATTACATAATTATGTAGCTGTTGTACATAATATTATATCAGTTTTAGGGTAGGCTTAAGTCATGGGCCAGCTGGCCTCAGACTAAGTGCTTTTTCCTTCATTGCTAGTTTATATGTGCCTTTGCCTGCTTCCTAAAGGAAGAGGCTCAAACAAAGGGAAAGCTGGGTGGGTATAAATACTAAAGAAGAGCTACTTAAGAGTAATTTCTTTTTGAGCAGATTACGCAATTGGAAGTGGTGGATGGTGTGGTGGGTCACAGGCAATCATTTCAGACCGTTGGCCCATTCTATCTGTCTGGTTTATTTGTCAAAGTGAGTAAAATTGGGCTTGTCACATCTTTTGCTAAATGCTTCCGAACAGCAGAAGCTGTTTCATTGATTATTTATGTCCAGCAGAGCTTTTTCATGACTTGAATCCATTTATGCTTTATTCCCTACATCTAAGAATGTAAGTTATTACTCAATATAGATAGCATCTTCCACTGTTGCATAAAAATGCAGCTACCGTTGTGGATGAGTAAACAATAGTTCAGACTCAAACAGCATTTTACAGGCTTCAAATACTCGCTATTTCAACAAAATTTCAACCTGCAAAACGATAATATTCAGATCTTTTTAGATGTAATATATAATGGAACAGAGATGCTTCTGTTTCAGTTGGCGCAGGCACAACATGAGCCTTTGCAGGTGAAGTACAAACTACATCAAGATCCAGTTGAATCACACACCCCCTCATACAGTTCAATATTGATTCACTAAAAGGTGATGATCTTCTTGTGGTAATAGCAGAGCAGCTCCTGTTCAGAGGAGGCTTTTCTTTCATACAGCAGTAAGAGGATGTGATTGTGACAATAAACAGATCTTTGTGTTCTGTCAAGTCTGAAACATGCTATAAAACAGTTTCATTAGAAAACACAAAGGTGATAAAAGAGCTAATATTTCTGCTACATAATGGAGTCAGAGGCTGTGCGGACTGGACGCATGGCAGTGTGTAGATAAGGATCACTGTACTTATATTTAAGTCTCTGTGGTTTACCAGTCTCTTATCACACGTTTTGCACTGAGCATTTTATTCTCTGCCAATTTAAAGAACTCCCACATGTGATTCCACAGGCGTCTCTGATCTTTTAGCTTCAGTGCTGAATTCTGAAGCGAGGTGACTAAATGCCTGCATTTCATCAAATCAGATATGATTACTTCAATTAAAAATGATCCTATTTAAGGTTTTTGCTAATGATATTTATTTTATTCTACAATTTTTGTTTCATTTCTGAATGTTGAAAAAAAATAGAGAAATGAAAACCAATCTGTTTGAATTATGGAAACAATTATAGCAAACAATTATGGAAATGTGATCAACGATTGATTGCATCCTCCAGAACAGAGATCGTATGATGATTTTCCCAGAATCGTTTCCATTGTAACCTAACTTGCAAATGTTAATTTCAACAGTTATTTTGTTGTTTTGGTTTGATGTCGCTCCATCGAATTCAAGATTTGCTTTGCAACTGTCATCAAATTTAATTGTGTCCATTGTGAGCCTTTGTGCTCGCCATTTTAGAGTAAAATGAACAAGCAACACTGAATCACCTGCAGTGGAAAAGCTCAGTATGTGAAATCCTTGGTGTGCCTGAAAGCAATTTGCCTGTGAATGACGCTGTTGGCTTCTCACTTCATCTCCCACCTCCTGACACTGGCATGAGTATGTCTGGTCACATGACTTCTGCTATCAGTACTGTGCCTCCTCTCAAGCACACTTCACACTTCACATGTGGTTTCTTGTTAAAAAGATGCATTCTTTGATGCTGACATGGGAATTTATTTTAACACCAGCGAACATGCTGATTTTTTTCTCTCATCGTTATTATTTGTTTGAGATTTTTCACTTTTTGGAGATGTTTGGCCCTTGTGATCCTGTCATAACAGCTTTGTTTTGCAAAGATCGTTAAACTATAAAAATATAATACTTAATGATTTTCCACATACATCTATTGCTGTATTCATCCTCTGTAAAAATGGAAAATGCACTGTTTATTCTAATATGTGAGGCCTGCATGTGGCTTTGAAACTCACTGCTTAGTCCAGCAGTTTCAAGTTTCTCCAGCAGGGTAGTCATGAAAACTAGCAGGATCTAACAAACCCATATTTGCGGTAACGACTTTAAAAATGAGCTGAAACAGTTTATTATCAAAAGATGCTGAAGACTGCATAGATAGGTCTAAGCTGCAGCAGAACATGTTTGTGTGTTTTACTGTTGCCCCTCAGGGGTGCCCAGACATTTGGTGGATGGAAGTTCCTAGCACCCACTACTGCAAACTTTATGCTTGGTTATTCCAAATAACCACATGATTCACTATTACGTTTTCTTAATGAAATGACCAAAGCTTTATTGGCTGAGTCTCCAGTGCCATGGTGATGCGTGTATCTACGACAGGTTGGCGTCACTGAGGTTAAATTTCCATATGCAGTCGATGCAGCACCGGGGGGGGGGGGTACCCCCTGGTGCTGCCAGAGGCAAACCACTCGCTCGGTTCCAGGGCTGAAAATGAGCCTCACCTTGTTGAAATGTGTCTTTAAGAACTGCCATATAAAACACGGCGATTAGACACAATAACCGAGAGTGTGAGGGTATAAAGGGTCTATCTGTGCACAAAAGCTGTGGTTTTGTGCCATAATTGTTATAACTGCAGTGAATAGATCTGCCCTTACTCCTGAGCAGAGATTAGCATGAGATGTTTGGTAAGTGTGCCATGAAGTGGTGTTTGTTAGGGTGTTAAGTGGTGCACTACAGCACTCACTCAAGAGGCCCGGCCTGAAAGCCCAGGTCTCAGACACCATACACTGAGTATTTTTCCACCCCTGAGCTAGCTTCAGCTGCTATATGCACAATACTCAAACTCTTATCACACACAATATACCACCAGGGTCGCAGGACACAGAGGTGCTGAGGGGGCCGCAGACAGTTTTTTAAACTACAACTGAGTTTCATTATTTCATTGATTTCACACGTTGTGATCATAGGGATGCTTTCATGAATAAATGTTTTTTCTTCAAATTGGAGAAGAAATGTTTGTTTAGGAAATCAGTGTTTGAATTTTTAAAAGGCAAGCCAGTTTATTGGATAATGCTAATTTATGTAAAGCATCCCAGGAGCCAGAATATCTGATGATGAAAATGTGCAATCAATAATAAACAGGTTAATTTACATACAGTATGACAGATAAAAGTTTCAGTCTTTGAGTTTACTGCTGAATTAGATGAATTACAACAGCTGAGCTTGATTGTCCTTCCAGCTTTTGCATGGGTTTAAGTGCCGCTGACACTGAGCACAGCCAGCCATTACGCGAATTGAGTTTCCATGAGCTTCTCCCCGCACCAGGCTGAAAAACAGGGTCTTGACTTGCGTCATCAAAAAGAGGAGCGCTGATGTCAGTGCGGCTTTGGGCCCTGAGGTTGGACCCTTGGCCCCGACTGCTGTGTAAACAAACAAGGGGCCATGACCTTGCTTGCTGCCCCACCTGCTGTTGTCTGAACCCTGAACCCTGTTAGACACTAAACAAACTGAGCTCCCTCTTTGTGTTCCCTAGCAACATTTAGAAAAAAAATGAAGCTAAATCATTCAATCAAAATCTTAAATATATTCTAGTATCTTACCTTGGTACCCTTGGAGATTTAAACAGAGGTCTACATGGCTTTATTCTCACCCTTTGCAACAAAATATGTCGCTGTGTCTTTGGGTTATTGCTCCCAACAATATGTGGATATACATTTATAGTTTTTATTTCTATAGGTTAGACTGCTTCTTCTCTTGTTCTGTCCATTTTGCCACGGTAACAATGCAAATTTCCCACCCCTGTAACTAATAAAGGGTTATCTAATTATATCTTGTCTTATCTCTTACTATAATATGACCAACCCATGTTCAGTAAATAGTAGATTGTGTTATTTATGATGAAATAAAATGCAACAGGACTAAGGAGTAAAATATGTAGAAGAGAAGACATGACTGCAGCTGCCATGGCAGTTTATTAACCAGTTTGGTTTTGCTGCCACCAAAAAGTGACTGCTGTTAAGATCATTTGCCTGTTATATAAAGAAACAATAACTAGGCTTTTACAAGGGGGGGGAAGACATTTTCAAGGGGAAAAAGTGCAACAAGGGGAAACAAGTAAGTAAAACAAGGTGTGCATGTGTGAGAAAATAGAACGTATCTTGATGTGGCCACAGATTGCGCACATAGTCCATGTTATACACCGTATATACAGTTTTCTTAACCAGAGCTGAGTTACACCCCTGTTTTGGTGGTCAAGAATTTATCAACACTCTCTCTTCATCTCTGAACTTTTCTGTTCTGTTTTGTCTCTAGTTTAATAATGACTCTTCTACTTTATTATTTTTTAAATCTTAAGCCACACCGGCAAGAAGAGGTGAGCGGTGCTGCCCAGTTTGTGATGAACTGAGGTTTTAGTAAATTGAGTGTTAAATTCGGGTGCATTTTAAGAACATACTGCAATTCCATCATGGCATGTTTTGCCTTGTCGGTGCTTGTACATACGTTAGGCTCTTTTGACTTTGTATGAATAAAAATGAACAAAAACATGTATGCATAAGCATAAAAATATAAAATAAAAAAGGGGAAATCTGAAGTAAAATATATTTGTATAAAAATAAGAAGATTCTACATTTTCATACTGCAAAAATGTTCTCATATAAATTACACCTGACATCATTATAAAAGCTGTTACCACAGCAATTATGATGAACATGAAGGAGTGTGGAGGAAGTATGGAGGAGGGAGCATCATGATTTGGGGCTGCGTCTTTGCAGAGTACTGGGGTACTGGGGAGTACTGGGGTACATGTAACTGGGGTGTTAAATGTTATTTAAGAAAACGTGAATAGAGCGGCGTACAGAGAAATAGCAGAGGAGAATTTAGTCAAGAAAAAGCTGCATATTTCAGGACAATGACCCCAAATATATATAGTGGAAAATACTTCAAGTCTGGTTTCTGAAAGAAAAGGTCAAGGTGTTTGCATGGCTTAGCCATTCTCCTGACTTGTCAGGATTTTGAAATAATGAGTCCATCAGAGTCCTCATAACCCTGAGGAACCTCAATGCTGCAGACATCGAATTACTCCTCAACACACATGTTCCAAACCTGCAACTGCCAACAACGGATTTATAATAAAGTACTAATGTTATTCATTTGTGTGGCCACACATGTTTTTCTCAATGTGTTTGTATATACATATGCATACATAGTTTTATGTCCATATTTATAAGTGGATGTGTACTCTAGATTATTATATAACAAAAATAACAGGTTCTGAAAATGTTTTTGAGAAATCAAAAGTACCTTTTGATCCTGTCATTTTGCTTCGAGAAAATCACATTTTAAGAGAAAGTCCTGTTGTTTAACCTCCTGTGACCTGTATTGGGATTGTCCAGGGAGTTATTAGTGTCTTGTCAGTGTTACGCTTAATTTCCCCCATTTCTACATGCTCACTGAACAGGTGTAGAGCTTGAAATAAGCCCAAGCAGTGAAGCTACACTTTATCTGCTTAATTAACCCCACTTCAGTCGAGGTGACATCTACCTGCATCTGTTTGCACTTTGAACTGAAAAAAATTAAATACCCTTTGACTGTGGACAGGATTACGTATAACATTAATGGATGCTGTGCGCATTATTGACATGCTTTGGTGTGATAGAAGCATACACTAGTCCACCTTAACATGAACCCTTTCCTGCCTGCGCAGAAGGGTACGAGATGCATCTGTTCTTTAAAATGACATGCATGGGGATGATGTTTAAAACAACGTTCTCCTCCCGACCATTTCTGAGAGCAGAACAAATTTGAAATGATTTTCCACCACAAACCTTTTAACCTAAAGCAAACTGGAGCTTAGTTTGTCTGCTTCATGGATCAGCTTTCAGATTTGAAATTGGTGATTGCATGCCTGATATACAATAGTTGAAATCACTGAAATTGTTTTTCGAAATTTGAGTGGGTGGGCTGGAAAGGGGTAAAACCACTGACAAATATAATTGATTATCTTGTTACAATGGCATCTGCCATGGGTAGGATTTATAAGGCAGCAAATGAACAGTCAATTCTTGAAGCTGATGTGCTGTAAGTAGGAAAAATGAGCCAGCGTAAGGACTTTGACAAGGACCAGACTGTGACAGCCAGACGACTGGCTGAGAGCGTCTCCAAAACAGCAGGTCTTGTGTGGTGGCTTGCGCCAACCAAAAGTGGTTCAAGGAAAGACAACGAGTGACAAGGTCATAGATGCGCAAGGCTCATTGTTGCTTGTGGGGAGCAATGGCTATTGTAGCACAAACTGTTGACGTTCATGCTGGCTATGGTAGAAAGGTGTCTGAACACACAGTGCATCGCAGCTCACTGTGCATTGGGTTGCATAGCCACAGACCTGTCAGAATGCCCATGCTGACCCCTGTCTATTGCCACAAAAAAAAGCATCTACAATGGGCAAAGGAGTCTCTGGACCCGACCATGGTGCAATGGAAGAAGGTGGCCTTGTCTAATGAATCATGTTTTCTTTTACATGGGTCCTGGTTTTCATGTGGATGTTACTTTGACACATCCCACCTACCTGAACATTGTTGCAGACCAAGTACACCCCTTCTTGTCAACAGTATTCCCTAATGGGAGTGGCTTCTTTCAGCAGGATAATGCGCTTTGCCAAACTACATGTATTGTTCAAGAAGGGTGAGAATGGTGGAACATGGCAAAGAATTCAATGGAGGACCCACCTTGCACTTAAAGGTTCTGCTGCTAATGTACTGGTGTCAGGTACCAACGCACACCCTCTTCAGGTCTTGTGGTGTCTACACCTCGACAATACAGAGCTGCAGTGTTGTGCATGAACGCGTTCAGTGAACAGCGATCATTGAACACGTTCCTATTTTTCATGAACGCTGAACTGAACGAATCAGTTTACAAATTGTGAACGGGGACGTGAGTGACGTTCACTCTCACCATCTCGTTTTACGTTTGCTAATTACAGGCTAGCATGGTTAGTTCAGACGCTTCTGCAGAAGGCAGTTTGTTTAAACATTTCAGTCCATTTTTTGAAGAAGTCGGTGTAGATTTAGATGAGGAAAACCACACTTTTAGTTTTGTTCCTTTTCTGAGCACTTTAAAAGATATTGTCTGAATGTTGCATTTCAGGCAGACACGGTTTGTTTACATTTTGTGTTAATATTGTCTGAATAAAATTTCCGTAAATAGTATACCTGCACCTTGTTTTTTTCACTTGCTTAACATGATGCGTTGCTTAAGTGGTAAGATCTATTCTCAACCTCAAAATGGGTTTTTAATGTCTGTGATTGTTCAGTGGTATGACAGATAGAAGAAGAGTGAATGAGGTTCAGATAGAAGGATGTTGAATTGAAAATGTAAAAAAAACCCCAAAAAACGAACTAACGAACATGATATAAAAAAAACCCCAAAAAACAAATGAACAAACGTGAACTAGTTCATTTTTTGAGCTGTGAACTGGCACAACACCGCAGAGCTGTTTTAGCAGCACAAGGGGAATCTAGACAATATTAATGAATGTTATGTATACTTAGAAAACATGCAAAGTCATTACTTGCACTGTGCAGATAACATTATCGGATTGGTACTAATATTTAACTGATGCGTACATTGACTTAATGAGCGTTGTGATATTTAGAAAGTGCTAATTCAACTACAAGTTCAACTACAAGGCCGTCTGTAAACAATAGTATGACTAACCATCACAGCAGTCAGTGTATGTTTTGTTGTTGTGATCACTGCAGGCCTTCACACTAGAGTCCAGCTTAACAGTGATAAGACAGATATTCATTAACTTCTTGGCATCTCCCTGTGTTAATAGATTTTGCTAATTTGCTGAGATTTTCTCTCTCTCTCTCTCTCTCTCTCTCTCTCTCAACGAATGTCTCATACTGTAAGGCTATGCTTGAGCATATGACCCACCTAATTAAAAGAAACATAAACAGGTCTTGAGCTATTTTATTCCTCGCTCTCATGCCTCATGCATGAACGCTCTGCTTTGCATCACGGCATGCCGTCTGTGCTCTCTGCACATTGGCTGAAGCAGGCCAGGGATGCCCTGAAATATCTGTCTTGCCCCGACCACTCTTGTCGGGTTTGGTTGGATTCAGATGCCGTTTCTCGATTATGTTCCGGGCCTGAAGCGAGTTCATATATTAAAATCAGTTTCTCACAGCCTGCCTCACACTTCTAACAGATTTTACCCTGCCTACATCTTACAATAGCATGGGAACAGCATGTTATGTAATACTTATCCAGAGTAAAAAAGCCTGAGACATGGTTTTAAAAACCATACTTTATAAATGTATTTGTTAAAGCAGGTTTTAATTTTCATTGGTAATATTCTGTCAGGGTAAGGGCCAGTCTGGGTCTGTTTTTTTAGACAGAATTTTCTTGAGTTTGGACTTTTGGGTTGGGTCAGGCTCTGACAAAAAGTTCTTGGGCTGTATTGGGTTTGGGCCATAAGTTTTGGCTCAATTAAAGCTCTGCCTAAATGTAGAGCTGCATATATCTGTATCTTCTGATGCTCCAGATTTCAGTATCAGTAATAGAGAAAAGGTGATATCCTATCATCTTGACAAATATTCCAAATCTGTGGATTAAGAGTTTTTCTGATTGTAGTCCTGGAAGGTTTAGTTCATTATTGCATTAAGCTAAACCCCTTAAAAATAATTTGAGCCATCAAGACTCGACAGAAGGATAAAAAAATGACAGAATTAATCTTATTTGGAAGGAACATGGGCTCTTTCTCATAACAGGCGCTTTACTTTGTTTTGTGCCTTGACCCCACTGGCTTAATGATCCACAAAGGTGATAAAGTGTTCACTTTTTCAACAAAAAGATACAGAACTCAAAAAGGCAAAAACAAAAGCACAGTGCAATAGAGGCAATTGCCTCTGAGGGAGGATTTAGGTGGACGCCAGTGACCTTCTCTAGAAACTTTTTTGCACTTGTTCCACACCTCCAGCTGCTTCACCTCACCTTGTTGAATCACAGTTTATGGATCTCTGTGAAAAAGTAACCTCCTGCTGTCTGTTTGAAAAGTTTGGGCTCCCTCACTGTAGAGCGGGCCTATTTTTTACCCACTCCAGCATGAAGTCTGATCCAACAGATTGTCATACACAACATCTGAAAGTACACAAGGTCAGACACAGTCAAATAGAAATAGATTGGTTTGGAACGAGTGATTGTTCATGCGGCTTGGCACTATACCAACATCAGCTTGTAGTAATATAGCCTGTGTGCTGAGGGCTCCCCCAGTGCCCTTACCTTACTGGAAGGCGTAACCCATTCACTATTGTTTGAAACCATTTGTATTGTGGGGGTGATTACTCTTATGTTGATATATTTTTCGATAAGGTTCTTGTGGCTGGTATGCACAGCTCTGCGGACACAAGCATTCATTATTAGCCAATGTCCTTTTAAGAGTATGGTAAATCATTTGGGAGTCGGCATGATCTTGCCCTTTCTTTACGTTTACCAATTGATTATTTATTTGCGTCCTGTGTACTTTGCTAAAGGACAGATAACAGAACTCTAGAGGAATGTCGTATTGTGTCACCAGGGACTACAAACGTCCCTGAAGCACTGTCAACAAATAGGTCCAAAATAATGACAAAGGTTAAAGAACCTGAGGCAAATTTGCAGTGTTTACACAAGCATGTGTGAAAGCATCCTGCAGGGCACTAAAGAATATATCTGCAAGAGTAGTACTGTCTGAATCAGAGCGAGAGAGATAGAGAGAGAAAAGAGAGAGAGAGAGAGAGAGAGAGAGAGAGAGAGATACAACAGTCTACCATGAGGATGAAGAAAGGGAAAAGAAATAATGGTCAGACTGTCAAGTCAAGGAAAAGGGCAGATACACAAAGAAGCATGAGGGTAATGGAGATAAGTGGATTAAGTTCATTTAAGGGGTGAACTGTAGTGGTGCAGGGCTGTAGGACTGAACTGTAGTATGACTCCACTAAAGTTAAGTCACTTTAGCACAGCAACCCAGCATCACCTGAACATATAGCAAAACAAAATACAAAATCTGTATCATCTGTCACTGGACTGGGGGACTGAACTCATGTCACAAGAGGTTGATGTTAGAATCGGCAATCAAAGCCATGTCGCTCAGAAGGGTAATAACAAGCAAACTGGTTGAGTCACCAGGGGAGCTCAAAGAGAGGTGAACTGGAGCTCTATTATTATTTACTGTATATGGAACCAAAGAAAAATAGAAGAGGGAATAAGCAAGAAACAGGAAGGAAAGAAAGTGGTGTGGAAGGGAAAGAAAACTGGGTGAAGCAAGTTAACTAGAACAAAATAATAAATACGGCAAAGAAGAAAAGATGCGAGCTCAAAGGAGAAAGAAACCAATAATTATAAACAACATTTTGAAAATAAACAAAGCCAAAACAAAAACTAAACTGTGTGGGAAGGAAAAAAAGAGGGTCTTAACTAAGAGAAAGCGAACAAGGGCACGGGGAGGGAAGTGGAACAGGGTCATAAGAATGCAGCCGAAGGAGCGAGAGGTAAATGGTAGGGGGACGGGAGCAAGAGAATATGAGGGAGGGAGCGAATAGCGGAAATGGAACACGGCAGACAAGAGGACGCTAAAAACAGAAAGTTCCAGCTGCATTAACTAAAGGAAAGAAAACTAGACTTACGGGGATGAAGGGTGGGGACTATGATACGTGGGCAGTACTAATACACTGGGAATGGTGAAGTAACTGGAGGCCCGAGAACGACAGGAGACGAGGAAGATGCGAAGGAGGTTTTAAGGTAATCCAGGGAAAGGCTAGAAGAAAACTCGAAGTACATGGAATAAACCGGGTTATGATGTATGCCAGAATGAGAAGAATGAGAGGGAGAGGTATTTATATGATGCCTAATAAAGGAGAAATAATGTAGGTTTGAATTGTTAGTCAAATCAAAAAATTTGTCCAACTACCTGACGATGCCGATGGCTATTCTGATATTATTGTGCATACGACCTTAGTTACTTTAGGCCAGTGAGTGAGCACTGGGTTTTGGTATGTTAAGTCTTAATAGGTCCTTCATAATGATCTGCCATATTTTAAACTATAAAATGTGCCTCTATTTCTTTCATAGCTTTAGTATGTTTTCTCTGTGTGATCAGAAACTACCGGTTTAGATATTAACACTGTCACTATGGTTCCTTATCGATCGAATCACTGTCTGTTGCCTTTATAGTCATTATCTTATGTAAAATGAGGCTCTGGCTGTTTTTTTTTTTTTTCAAATTGGACTCCCATAAAAGCTACTTTCTTTCTGTGCAATAGCTCGGTGTAAAAGGGTTTACAGAAATGGCGCAGACATTATGGAAGGATGTCTGTGTCATGTCTGTTACGTACTTTATTCATGTCGCAAGCCTTTTTCTCATCATCTCTTCAACTTTTGGCATTTCTTTTCCATTTCCTTTTGTTTCAGAGTTCTCATGACACTCCATCCCTGCTGAGAGCTGGTATGTGGTAGACTGTTGGAGAGATGAGTGCTTGGACACCTATCTTCAACAAAGTCACGACTGAGCGCTCCCAGCAGCAGGCTTGGGTTTGATTAACACGAGCCTTATCGTGCTGTGGAAGGGATTACTGTGGCAGTCACTTTAAAACAAACACTCCGGGGCAGTTTAATGTCTTTTCTGACACGGACCCAGACCCAGCAGCAGCACTGCTAGTAGGACTGAGGCTTGCTTCTTGCTACTTGTCAAGGTTCACGTTTTTTTTTAAGTAGGAACAGAAATCTTCACATACAGTCTCATAGAAGAGCGTTGCCACTTTCAGAAATGCCACAAGAGGCAAGAACCCTGTAGCACTTGTAGCATCAATCTATGGGTTCCACTGGCTAACACAGTTCAGTGATTACCTGCTCTAGCATGTCACATAATTGTCGAAACCTTTGGAAAATTGGTGGCCTTTTTCTTCAGTAGGCAGAGTTCAAGCAGAGTTTCTTAATGACTAATTGGACTTTTTTGAAAATGGGTTTGTGGGTTTGGACCACAGCTGTTTTGTGAGTGAAGCTCATTAGCTTTGAGACTCTGTGTTTTTCTTTATTTTCTCCTCCTTTATAATTGCAGTGCTATTTGTAAAAGAAGTCTTTCATGTTGTTGACTGTTATGCAGGCCACAGTTCAACAAGGCTCTTGTGCACTGAATTCTTCTCACAAGCAATGAAGCTGAGCACTGGACTCAATTATACTGTTGTTCAAAACTTTGGAATCATTTGCCGTATAAATGTTTTTCTTGTGATTTTATATACAGTAGTAACTTTGTATTACTATGTGAATTTAGATGCCGTGTTCAGCAAAAGATGTTTTGTTCTGTAAAATGGAGGGAATAAAATGACATCCATAGATTATCTTATCTTATCTTTTATTATTTTTATGAAGCTGTCAGCCTCAAGACTTGATCTCCACTTTTGAAATGTGTTGAATTCTGCATATTACATTTTATTAGTACTTCATTCTTGGTGATGTAAAGCTTTTTCATTTTCTTTCATGAATCTTCTGTAGCTGTGTTCATCATAGCTTTCAACTTTCTAGTGCCCAGCCAATTATTTGAAGCCTATAAAGTTGCAAGTGTATTCGTATTGCACATTGATAAACTAAAGTATTTCAGTGCGCTTCCATAAGTAAAAGCAAAAAGAAAAGTAGGAAATTGAAAACACCATCGAAAGCATTTCTTTTTCGCAAGACTGGCATACTGGAATATTTTATACAAATGTCTGCATCAAATTTGGTTTTAGATTATTGAAAACAGTCATTTCAAACTTGAATGATAATATATCTATACTGCAGTATATTATCACTACAGCTCCCATTACAGTATTGTTACTGCTCTACTTCACTGTCTTCTGCATTTACTTCAACTGGCACTTGTCAAGAAAAGATCAAGAAAAAGACTTTGTTGACAGCCTTCGTTTGCTGATGCCACTGTTGTTGACTCCCTTTGAATCTCTTTGACACTTATTTTGCATTATTTTATTCAGACAGCGAATTTCTGGTTTCTTTGTTATCACTGTTCTAGCATGCATTCATTTCTCACCACAGTCCAAACTTGGTTAAAATGAAAACCTGCACATCCTACTTTTTTGCCTATTTTGATGTAAAAATAAACTTACTAACACTTTGACTATGTGCCTGTATAGATCTGATCCAGGCTGTGTGTTTTCATAAAAAATACAGCCTCGTCATTTCAATGAGCTTTGCTGCTAATTAAGGTTACAGTAACATCACTTCATTTGAAATATGTTGATAACATGTTTGTTTTTTTGGCCTTTAATAGTGTGATACATTTTGATTTATTATGCAGTTGTATTGGCTTTACTGACGTTTTGTGTACAGTTTACTTCTACATTCTGAAGTCAAATTAGCTCATCGTAGCGTTTTGAAAACCATTTTTACTACGTGTGTGAAAACCATTTTATAAAGCTGTGAATATGCCCAAATCACTGTAACATGGACCTGTAGCTTTTTGAATGTACTGTTAAAGGAGGGTTGTTTCTGTTATGGTTTCATTTTCTGACCAAGCAGTTGTAAGCGAAAAACTTTGAGAGGATATTTCCACATGCTTCTGGTGTCATGCTGCTTGTGACAAGTGGCAGAAAATAGACTCGAAGCTAATGTCCACATACTCAGAGTTCACATGCCTGCTTATCGTTCACGTGTAGATGAAGCACAGAAACTGAACATATTCCAGCTGCAAGCATTTAGACCACTTTCTTTTCTTCTGAAAATGGTCCTTATTATCAAAGACTCTGGATGATGTTAGTTTGACATTTTCTACAACAGTAATGTTCATAAAAGAACTGGAGATTGATCAACCTCTTTATAGGCAATACTTGGTCCGTTTAAATACCGGTTTAAGTCCTGATTCCAATCCATAGGATCAAATTGGGACATTCTAAGAAAAAATTTTAAACATAATAAAATATATTTTTTTGTAATTACAAGCACAAGTGTGGTATTGCTTAAAAGTTTAGAATCCAACTGATAGAAACACTTAATATTTCAATTTCATCATGCTTTTATCGTCACCAGAATAATATAATCATGAAGGTATGTGTGGTCTAGTGGCCTATCATGTTATTTGATGAGTGTAAAGTGAAAATGACCCTTTGTCATACATGAACACACCACAGCACACAGTGTGAACAAAATTCTTCTCTGCATTCAACCCATTCACCAGGAACACAGCACCTGGGGAGCAGTGTGTGGGGCAGTATGCTCAAGGATACCTCAGTGGTGCCACTAGCAGGCTTGGGATTCAAACCCATGACTTTCTGATCACAGGGCCAACTCCCTGTCCACTAGGCCACCAGCTGCCCCTATTAACGATTGCCACTATTAAAAGAAAGGTGTGGTTAGGGCATACTACACTGACTAAATCCCTGATTTGTAAATGTCCAGTCAGAAATGTGTGTGACTAAGTGGTGAGCAGCTGTCCATCAGGTGCTGCAGGTACACACAGCTGTATGCAAATTGCATTGGGGAGAGAACATGCCCCATGTGCATCAGCCATTGCTTATTCAACTGCGTGACACCTGAAGGTTCGTATGCAGCTGTCACCAGGTGAAAAAGCTTTCTCTGATTGCAAAAGAGGAGACAAACAGAGCGGGTGAGATTTTTTACGACACATGCACTAAGCTTTTTGCCCAAGGTGTGAGTGAAAATAAGACACGTTTTGCCTGAAAGAAAGAAATGAATCTTTTGTCACTCTCTTGTTTTTCCTGAAGCTTGTCAAGCGTTTCAGCATCCTCACACACAGCGCAATCAGCAGGCAGTCTTACGCTCAGTTCGCCTGATTAGCCACAGCCTTAGTAATTCAAATGTTCATTCCACAAGGCCACGTTGCGACCACTTCATGCATTCTCACATGCATGCGTCTGACTCTAAGGGTGTCTTAGCTGTGAATGGGCCACAGCATGTATTGAGCCCAATCCTTAAGCATTTGACTCAGACATTTGAATTTCCTTTTTTGCTTTTCATTAACAGGCTCTGCTGTTTTCGATGAATAATCATCAGCAAGCATCATGTAGTCTGGATAGACTTGGAATTAAGTGGACCTGCTGGATCCAAGGCGACCAAAGTTAGAAATCAGAAAGTTAGAAATCAGGCATGTTTCAGTGAAAAGAACCACTGCTGTAGTGGATGATGTTTACAGTAAGCCTGAATACTGTTCGGCACTTCTTATGCCAGCAGCGAATCAGAAGTTCTTTTAAAAAAGATTTTCAAGCGCTGTCTCTGACTCCAAGAGCCACAGACCAGCTGCAGCACTGACAATAGCCCCTGACTTAACCCTAAGGAGCATTCAAAAATCCGAATCAGAATCAGATTCAGAAAACTTTATTGATCCTGGAGGAAATTGCTTACGTGATGACAGCCACAACACACAAAGGCACAGAGACATAAAATAAGTCTAAATAAAATCTAAATATAAATCTGTTTTCTGAAATAAAACTAAAAACTTCCCTTTTAGAAAAACATCATTCAGCTTTTTTTTGGGGGGAGCATTACCATATCATAGCATTTCAAATGTACTTTCAAAAGATTACTGCAACACCTCTGTAAATTGCTTAAAATGTTCAAAACAGATGCTGCAATGATTACATTTTTCATTTTGGCTGGAGGATCCCCTTAAGTTGGATACTTTAATACATCCTATAATAATGGTGATGACGATAATGATACAATATATCGAGTTGTTGCATTTACGTTATGTGTTGTTGACAATATATAAAGTAAATTGGCCCTTTATAGTCACACATGAACACACCACACTGTGTGAACATTGTAAAATTCTTTCTCTGCATTTAACTCATTCACCAAGCGAAGCAGGGGGCTGCCACCAATGAGGGGCTCCCAGGGAACAGTGCGTGGGGATGGTACCTTGCTCAAGGGAACCTCAGTGATTAAACCAATCAACAAAAAGAACCTAACAATGCCAACTGTGCTCTGAAGGTGTGCTCAGAAACTACACCAGTGCACCCAACAATAAAGGCAGCATTCCTTTACGTAATGGATTGATAGAAAACACGGAAGCACACAGAAATCTAATTTAGCTCATTTTAAAGTATCAGTCTGGACTGAGTCAACTTGGCAATGTTTTTGGTTACTTCGGTTGAGTCTTTGTGTTCAGTATTATGCACAAATGTGTACTAAATACTGTATGGGACTGTTTTCAATCTGTTCAGTGCTGCTAGGGTGCCATTGGCTCCTTTAAAACCACAAAACACTCAAGTTATACTGACATTGTTTGGTCTCACCAAGATAAACTAATTATATCCAAATGAAGCTTATGTTAAGTTAATGTAATTAAGTTAATGCAGGTCAGGGGGTCAGAGCGAATCACAACATATGAGACGATTTGGAAAGACACATGAGAAGGTGCACTTTCTCATGCGCTGGGTTCATTTTCACTTGTAAGCCTGGTGCAGGTCACGCTTTTGTAATTACACCTTCTAATTACTGTTCAACTTCTACCCTGCTTGACCTGGCCTTCTAGCACACTTCAAGTCAGGTGCAATTTTACTGACCTGGGACCTGACTTGTGAATTCAATTATAGATGAGCTTTACTGTTAACGGTCTCCGGTCAGGAAAAATAAAAAAAACTCCAATCCGTTTTTATCAGCATTCTGTGATTTTGTGAGGGCTCTGACTGTCCGCAGTAGTAAAACCACCCCCTTCACTCGACAACCCACAATCACTTCTTGCCAGAGATGTTCACAAGTCATTTTTACCAAGTCCAAGTCAAGTCTCAAGTCTTCGTGCCTGAGTCTAAGTCAAGTCTCAAGTCTTTGAGTGGCAATGTTTACAAATGTCGATTCTAAATGTGGGATTTTTGAGCTGTAAATGCTGAGCTCTAAATGTTTAGAAGATATGCTAATTGGCCACGCCCCACGAATACAATTGGCTGTTACTTAGCAGAGGGGTGGACTTCGTGCTGTGATATTCCCTCACTAACATGGAGGATTTGCCTTAAATGACTCTAAATGTGAAACTTCACAGATAGGGCTCGGTGACACCTTTCCAACGAGCCCTCGCAAACCGTTATTAGCTGAAAACTGTTCACCTTGGACAAATGTAATGGGACACTGGGATGAACGGGGTTATTATGGCAAACGAGGGGCCGTTGGACAGAGTATAAAATATTATAAAATAATTATAAAATAATTACATGAAATGAACATTGTTTACGAGTTATGACTCACGAGTCACAACACCCAAGTCTGAGTCAAGTCTCAAGTCGTTGAGGGCAAGTCTAAAGTCAAGTCACAACTCTCACAAGTCTGTTTGTGTGACTTAAGTGCGACTCAAGTCCGACTCTCAGACTCTGCTTCTTGCTGCAGACGACTGGTGTCTTTTTTGAACAGGTCATTCAGGAAACAGGAGGGGGCCCCGCTGACATAATGACATGCTGCTGTGGAAGGACCGCATCAGACCTGTCCACTCAGCCACAAATCAGGGCACATCAAAGAGCAGAAACGGAGACACTGCCAGAGAATGAACACACACACACACACACACTATACTTAAGTTATGACACAAATACAAGCTCAAGTATTGTACTGGAAATGGAGCTAGTCTGTGTGTAGCATCTGTTACCATGTGTTGTTACATATTTTGACTAAAATACACCTTATAGGCAATACTTTAAACCCTCATTGGTGATGCAATAATAATTGCTGCCTTATTTTGATCAAAATAACTGACCTTTGCTAGATTACATGAATACCGTATTGGGAATATAAGACCCAGTTTTTGTTCTAAAAATACTTCTTAAAAAAGAGGGGTCGTCTTATATTCGCGGACTAGATAAAATAAGGGAAGCTTGCACCTTTTTCCCAAAAATGAACCTGGAAAAGGAGGGGTCGTCTTATATTCAGGTCGTCTTATATTTGGGCCAATACAGTACTTTGATTCATCTCAATACCCACAGAAACTTTTTTTTATCTAAAATTGGGACTGCTCAAGTTGCAAACAACACACTATATGAAACACTGTAACTGATTAGATTTTAGTATTAGACAAATATACTAGCCTGTCTGCTTACATCCATACATAGCAGGTGTCATATGCAAAAGTCTTCAGCGCCTGTGAAAACTATATTTAAAAACTGTGTAGATGAGCAGTTATTATTATTACTAAATATACCTAGTAAAAGTAAATAGAATAAATACAAATAACATTATACAGTAACTAGTTATGTATATCAGTGAGTCCTTGTGGAAGTTCAGTATTACTGTAGTTTCATCAGAAACCTGGTTTGACTCGATCAGTCCTTCATTAAATTAAATCAGGAGCTGCTGATAGAAATCAGGAGAACGGCTGGAGGAACTGAGGAGGAATCTGGAACTGAACCTGTGTTCTCCTCACCAGCTAACACAATATCTTTTATATAAGCAAAACAAATCTTGATACTCTTTACTGCTTTCTTTTATTACACACTGAGAAATATAGCTTTAAACAATTTGCATAGGTGGCAGAGATTTTCACACATGTAGCTAATTAGATGTACAAATGCTGTGTATACATGTTTTAAAAGAAGTGAGCAAGAGCATAGACACAAAAGCAAAGGTCCCATGGAAAATCTGTTGCAACATAAGATTTTTTGCCCTTTAATGGGCTAAAAAATACTTAGAACAATGAATTATCCATAATTATGAGGTAACATTTTGGTACAGGTGTAGTAGCAGCATGCGCGTGCAGTGCAAATTTGAGTTGAGGATTCATTTGCATAGAGTAGCCATCTGAAATGTTAGTATAAACACTCGTGTTGTGACAACGACAAAGAAATAACAAATTGCGCAGCCCTAACAATCACTTACAAAACAACCCTGGACAGCCACTATAAAGACCTTTCTTATAGAATGACTTCTCAATATTCATGTGCAGCTCAATTCATGGTCCTTCCAACCACAGAACATTCCTCTTAGCATTTGACAGTCAATGTGGCAATGCTTTCATTTTTCTCTTTCAGAATGCCGTATGAGTCTGAATGATACACTCCTGTTGTGTGGAGCTTTTTTACTAAGGGTTCAACTCTAGAACTAAACTGTCCTGCTAGAAGAAGTCATTGTAGAGGATGCTTTTGAAACAGGATGCATTTAAACTCTGTCAGACAGATTTGAAGGCACATTAGAGCTTCTACTCTAATCGCTCTCTACTGAATCTCCAGTCTACAGCTCCAGAAAAAAATAGGAAGCCATTATTATTCTCAGGTTTTATCTTTTATAAGTGCAAGTATTGAACTTAACAACTTCTTGTAGTGTTTTGCCATCCAGTTGGTCTCATTGTGAGAGGAGAGTGTTGATTACAGCAGTGTTTTTATACTTTTCCTCATTAAACAAGATGTGATTCAGGTGATCACTAATCAGTCCCTCATAAACCAGAATGAGGTGCTTGTGTAGGAATTTAACAGACACTGGCATGGAATGATTGTCAAACTCATAGAGATGCAGATTTAAAAATAAATTGCAGTGCTCTCTTATTTTTTCCGGAGCTGTATATACACACACATACACCCACACACTCATATATATATATATATATACACACACACACACACATATACGCACACATATATATGAGCATGTGGGTGTGTGCATGTACACTGTGGATATGTATGTATGTACACAGTGGATATATATGTATGTACACAGTGGAGAATCTACAGGTGCCTAGTAGCAGCAGACATCAAATGAAACACAGTAATAACGCACCAGAAAATTGCATGTTGCACACAATAACACTGTACCAAAAGAAATATAGAACATGAAAGAACCATTGCACTTAGAGAGGTCATTTCACTTACTGTTGAAATTTTCTGATGCAACTTGAGTTTCTGAGGTAAAATATTACTGGGTGAAATGTGCAATTTATCTTGGTGCATTATTAATGTTTCTTGTCAATGCCTGTCACACCATGCATACAGTGTTCTTACATATATATACATATATACTCATTACATACATAAATATATTTTTTAATAAGCACATGTCCATCTATATATTTTTAGATTACAGTAAACCCCCACTTTAAGGCGAATCAGCAGTCGCGGTTTCAGTTCATTTTTGCTGTGAACCGAGCTAATAATCGTTCTCTAAAACCCCCACACTAATGCAGAGACTGCAGACATCCTCCGCATTTTTTTTTATTTTGTGTCATCCGCCATGCCCCCTGGGTTGCTAAGCACGTGCTCAAACATAAACAACCAGCAGGAGGATGAGGGGGCCTGGCTGGCGAGGCCTGGACATCAGCTTTTTCGTGACAACTTAGAATTTTTCATGCTTGTTAGTGCTAAATTATTAAGAAAAATATATTTTACTAATTTTGTAACATAAATTCAGCTACATTTCTATAAAAAATAACTACAAATGTTTTGGTACTGTGGAGAGAAACACAAAGAAAGCAGGTCTTGGAAAGGCGAAATACCACTGTATTAAGAGGCGGAGGTTTGAATGTAGCCAATCCAAATATGTTATTTATTTCTCCTTGCTCCTGATTGGCTGCTGACCTTTGTAACAGCTGCAGTCCAGAATTTCCCCTTGGAGCATCTCCAGTGTTCTCCTGTTTTTTCATTTTGTCGTTCTTAAAGCCTTGTATTTTATTACTGTAAATTAAATTGATCTCCTACTGCATTTATCTGCTTATACCAAAGAAAGTGTCAGGGCAGACCAAAGAAAACGCACGTGCATGAATTATAGTGCAGTCTATACATTCTAGCACTGCGGGTGTTCAGTGTAAACTGTACAGTACAAATACTTTTACATTTTGTTTAAAGGTAATGTATGAAGCTGAGTTTAAAATGCAATTAAAGTGTTTTGGGAGCATATTTGTGGGCATATTTAGGGTTTACACAATAAAAATAGGTATTTTTAGGCATTTTTTTTTACCACATCACAACAATGCAGATTTTCACTATAAGTGGGTGCTCTTGGAACACAACCCCCCGAAAAACAGGGGCTTATGGTATTTGTAAAGTGCACTTTTTATACTGTACTGTACAGTTTTATTCTATTGTTTCTCCTGCTCTTACCTTTGTACTGTCCACTTTCTGCCGTAGTAATGCATTTCCCACTCATGGGACTAGTAAACCTTATATTATCTTATTGTGTTGGTGTCAACTGTCACTGCATGCGGGGGTGCTGAAGCCTATCCTTATCTCAGGTCACCAGTCCAGTGCAGGGCTGACACTCAGACACACACTTTCACACACCATCACACCAAGGGGTAATTCAGCACCTTCATCCCAGCCAGAAATCAACCCCAGGACCTTCTTGCTGTGACCTGTGGGCCATGTTTGCGTATTCACCCGACATGAAAAGTTTTATGGAGTGTTACTTTTAGTCTAACTTTATTCTTTTTTTTAGTTCCCTACACATTAAGCACAAATGCTTTAAACTTTTAAGAAATTATGTTGTGAAATGCTGGATTATCAACAGCATAATGGTCAGGATTAGGATTAGATTTCAGTTTTGGGTTGAGGTTAAGGTTAGTTACTTTTTTAAACTATTCAACCACTAGGTGCGTAAAACAACACACAAAAAACTATTTATATGCAATTACTATAAAGGGTATCTTGGTTCTAAGAGTGCTGATGTATAATTTTACACTTGTTCTTGAACACTCAACACACGGAGACTGCATTTTGCACCTTTTTTTTTACTTAAGTTCATTTTTTCTTTAAGTAATGTTGCTTTACACCTCTGTTCTAAGGTCCACAGGCTAAATTCAATTTCAAAAAGAAACAGAGCTTAGTTGTCATTATTCCCTTTGTCATACATATTTCTTGAGAGGTTTGACTCCATATGATCATAATAATGTGAAGATAACTGGTTATATAGAACTAAAGCACATTGCTTGTAGGTTCATGTGGTAAAAAGCCATTTAACCTTGTTGTGTGTAAAAAGTCAACATGAATGGGAAATCATAACACAGTGTATTTTCTAGTGAAACACAGTATGACGGGAGGGGTCTGAGCTGGCCAAGGGTTTTCTTTTAGTGATGGGTGGGGGGTAGAGGAAGGAGGTGAAATGTGATATTATTGGTTAGTATTGCTGTCCCCACCCACTGAGGGGAAACAAAACAGAAGGGAGGTTAGAGGCAAAGAAAGGTCACCACACTTTGATCAAAGATTACTGGAACACAAGAGGAGTGTTATAAATGGTGAGATTTGATTCATTATGCTGTATGTAAACAGGGACAAGCAGTTAAAAAGGTTTGACTTCAGGTTAACTTTATTACATGAATATATCAGTCTGCTGTTACCTTGTTGGAATTTGATGGGAATTTGATACTGATATGTCCATACCATGTCCATCATGGAAAACATTTACAGGCTGCATTACCGTCCTCACATCTGCTATCTGATGTTTATATCATGCAGGCCAGACTCCACATAGAGGCCCGTGGCAGGATAGGAATGCACAGTCAAGTGTTTGTTAAGATTACATTTCTTCGTAAACCCCTTCCCGCACTTGAAACAGATGAAGGGCTTTTCTCCAGTGTGTGTTCGCTGGTGCATGTCCAGAGTGCATTTCTGGATGAAACCTTTCCCGCAGTGCAGACAGCGATATGGCTTCTCTCCAGTGTGTGTGCGCTGATGGGTATACAAGTGCCCCTTCTGCGCATACCTCTTACCACAAAGCGTGCATCTAAAAGGTTTCTCCCCCGTGTGACTCCGCTCGTGTATTTCTAGCTGACTGAAACACTTGAACCGCTTGGAACAGTGCGGACAAACAAACCGCTTCTCCCCAGAAAAGCCGGACGTGGCAAGCGTCCTTATGGACTTTGGCAAAAGAATACTCTGTGAATAAGTGCGATCTCCTGTGTTTGCTTGTACTTCTTGGTGACGTGAAGTATCTTCAGGCGAGACTCTGTCCAGTGGGTCGGTCGCAGAAGCCGCCTTCACTGTTTGGATTCCTCCGTCTGCAGTGTCACCAGAAAGGTAACTGATTGTGGATGATATTTCTTCAGCACTGGTACAGCCAGCCGCTGCAAGTGGAGAAAACATCAGAAATTTAATGTAAACGAAGGCATTTTATAACACTCAATGTGTACGGGTTCCCGGACCACCTCAAACAATAAGTAAATACAACAGTGCCATTAAAATGGGAAACTCACTCTCCTCCCTCGAGTTCAGCTCCCCTAGTTCACAGTTCCATAAATCAATTCCATTCGGCTCCTGTTTAATAGTTATGTCAGAGGGCTGCTTTTCCTCATGATGTTGCTGAGCACCACAGTCACTCTTTTTTTCTCGCTGAGCCTGTATAAGAGTGAAAGGCACGGAAACTGTTGATTATTTCGTAAGTAATATCAATTGCAAACAGAAAATACATTATTCAAACTTTTCACAAAAGGAATTGGTCACCTTTTAAGAAAACATTGTTGAGTTTTACTAACAAGTAGAAATGTCCAATTAAGCAGGCACTTAAACAATCAGAAAAATAAACTCACAGAAACAGGAATGACAAAAGTAAAAATAAATAAGTAAATACTAGGGCTGTAACGATATACGATACAAAACCTAAATCGCGATACACAGGTCCACGAACCCGTGTCACGGTGTGAGAAGGCAGAATCGCGACACCCATTCCATCTCCCAGAGAAATCCTTCCCGTTTTTCACTGCTGGGGTGCCGGCCCGTAGGCGGTACACCTCTTAACTAAACCTTTTTTACACAGTGATTGGTGTATTTTCACGTCAATCTCAGGCAGTAACCAATAGTAGAGGTTGTTATAATTCAAACGATTCCTCCCCCCTTGGCATTATAAATGAACTGAGACTGATCTCAGGTCAGCCGAGCGCTTCAGCGCCTCATTTGCATTTGAGTCTCTGGGTCGATTTTTTAGGCTCAAACAAAGGAAAACACACAGAAGACCAAATTCGGGATATTTCAGGACATTTGATTGGGATAACTGTCCAGCAAATAAGAATTTCAAGGGGAAATAGGAGCGACTGCCCGAAGAGACAGTTAGAGAGGCGCGTGTGTCCGAGCTGAATTTCTTCAAATGTAAGTAAAAGGAAATTATGACACTTCGCTTTATAAGTGTCTA